>OZ022246.1:19574954-19852454 GCA_963978895.1 Erpobdella octoculata
CAACATTATTATCATAGTTCCTGTATTTGCAAACAAACTAAATCCCTAATATTACGTTCACCACCAGTCGTTCTTGCTATCAAACAAATCCTGGAGTTGAAAATTACCAAACTGGTAGTGGGATTACTTATCAACACTTTCTTAGCCATTAGGGGTAGGCGCCTATAAATGGCTGCCTTTGCAAGTACTTTGTCGATAAGGGAGCGCCTAATCAAATGATTAAATTATTATTATTATTATTATTATTCGATTTATTATTGTGTTGTGTGTTGATTTATTACAAAGAATTTTGGTTTTCTAAATCATTCCTATGTTCAATTAGCCCCACTCTACCTTTTTCTTGACGTTTCGTTGCTCATTGCTAGCAGAAATTTTTAGTTTTTAATTACATTATATTAAAAAAAACGCCAAACAATTATTTGCGTTTACAGTCTGAACACCTTATTAAAACGTTTGCACCAGTTTTTAAAAAGCATTACTTCAAATTGAATAAGAAACCAAACTCGACAAGACTGCCTACCAAGAACAAAACTTAAAAGAAAATACCAATGCAAAAAAAAACCGTTATTTTTACAAGGCATTTCTAATATAAATATACAAAAACTTTTTATAAATAACACTTCATGCATTATATTTTGATATTTTGTTATTGGCAGAACATGATGTTTTGTTTCCATTTTTTAAAGTTTTATATTTTTTATGGGCATGATAATTGATTTTCAGAAATTATTTTTTAACTTTTTTTTAAACTTTTAATTTTAAAATTAAGTTTTCAGAAGATATTTTTACACACTTTTTTCAACTTTTATTTTCTGCTTGTGGGTGCGTTTGTCTGTACGCAAATCTTGCAAGTAAAATTTAACCAGTTTTTTGACTAGCTAGGAAACACCATCATCGTATTTTTAATAACTGCAAATTATGTTCATCATTATCATGCCATCAACTCTCGTCAACTTCATAATCTTTATGACTATCATTACTATCATAAGTCTTATTATTGTGGTCAGCACCAAAACCTCCATTCAGCATCATTATCAATTTTTGTTTTGAGGCTTTAGATTGCAATCATCAAAAACTGTAGGAAACATATGCAATTTTTAAAAAACAAAATTAAAAAAAATAAACTTTATTTATTTAAATTTGTTTAAGCTGCTTGAGCCATACGTTAAGACCGCATATCACTTAAAAAAACTATATTCCCATTATCAAATCAAGCTAAAATTTGGTAGGTTTATTAACCGCTGCAGTTTTTACAATTTATTAAGTTTTTAGATTGACTGTACAAAACATAAGTACCGTATTTTAGCGCATATAAGCCACGGCTTATACAATTTTTTACACACGTAAGAACCAACATGCCGCTTATAGACGTCGCGGCCTATTCAGGAACTTTTTTTACACATAATGCTGACACTGAGGTTCATTTTCTTCAAGTTTTAATGCTATCACATAGCAAAAAAAATATTTATAATGAAATATAAAACCAATAAAAGAGTTTTAATAGAAAAGCTAACAAATGACAGGTAATGTTAAAAAAAATTTAATTCAAAATTTGTTTTTTATTACAGTTTAATTTTTTTAAATAAGCAAGTCGGAGTCATTTTTTTATTGTTTTGAAACTGGATAATTACGTCTGTATTTACACGCCATTGCCTAAGCTCATCGTGTTAACAAACTTTGAAATTCCAAGGAAAATCACTTGTGGAATTAAAAAAAATATGGTAAGATTCCCTTTTTTCAAACAATAGGTATAAATCTTAAAATTGTTTTTGCTTAACCTGATATTAAAATTTAAAAATCAAAGTTCTGGGAAATCAACAAATCCAATTTAGAAAATTAGTTCCATATCAAATCAAATATAGTTCAGCAATGTCTTTGTATATACAGATGAGAAATAAATATGGAAATAAATGTGGAAAAACTTTCAAGTTTTATGTGTATTAATTTAATGCATAAGACTCCGTTAGGTTTCTGTTGACCAAATGTCATTTCAATTTATTACGTACGATTTCATTGGCTTCAATAAACGACTCATTAAAACTCAATATTTTTTTTTAATATGGTGACTATTCTAATTTCATGTGGGAAACAATTTGTTCATACCAAACTGAATCAGAAAATTTGAATGAAATTCATTTCCGATTACTTCCTTAAAACCAAAAAAAAAATTTTATCATTAGATATAATTATTTAAACTAACATCATGGTGATAACTGAAATGAAACTTTAACAAGTGAAAAGAAGAAGATAAATAAAAATAAAATTTATTATTTATACAGCATTATAATTACGTTATTATGCTTGTTTGCTTGCTCCTTGAAGCGAGCGTTGGTATTTTTTAACTCTATAGAACACCCTTCCCGTAATTGAAATTCAAAACAAGTCTTTAATTCTAAGCCATCGTTAAAATCCAATATAATTATTTTAGTCATCGTCATCGTTATATATGATATTATTAAAAAAGATTTTTTTAAACCCGCTTTTATTTAGATGCCTACAAATATAAAATTCCTTTTAAACATAAAATCATGGGCGCTTTTTTGCATTCATACGATCGCAACAATTTCTTCACACGCTTTGAAGTTTAAAATTTAATTTAATTTTTTTAGTACAATCAAATAAATGCGTTTTTACATGTATTTCAATCATTTTAGATTTAGATTTTTTGTCTCTAACTTGTGCAATCCATTTTAAGGAGCAAAACTTCGAGTACAAGAGAAATATACAAAAATAAAACAATTTCAAACGTTTTTTCAGATAATTACATAATCGTAATATTCAAGAAATTAATATAAAATAATTAGTATAAACAAATTTATAAATCTAACACTCAATAGGATAATTTTTTAACTAAACCATTGGGATCCCTTTTTTCACTAAGTCTGTATTTGCCCCTGAATCTATTGATAAGATCATCAACAAGCATAACGTGAGCGGGCAGGGTACCTTACAACATCGGCGGCACTTCTTAGGGAGCGGAAAAAAATTTGAAATAGAAAACTTAGAAAAGCAATGAAATTTCAATTGACCCACGTCATCATTTTTTTAAAGAAATTCTACGCTCCCCAGCCATCAACACTTTGAAAAATACTTTGAAAAATAAACGCCTAGGATCACTGAAACTCACTGAAATCATTGAACTCCAAAAGAGGGTAATATGATCTTTCATCCAAATCCTTTAATCTCTGCCGAAGTTGATTTTGCGGAAGAACGACAACGACGTCATCAAACAGCATCGACGAATCAGGAGCTGAGACGTAGGTTTCTCCGTCTGCACTCACGAAACATGGTAGACTCATAATGGGTGGTCTACTGCTCAGTCTCCCTAATTTTTTAAATGTCCCCTCAACATCCCCACCAGCCAACTTTCACAAATAATAAACTTCTTCCATGCTTCTTTCTGACAGCAAATCATCAGAATTGGATCGAGACTCGTCCTGGAAGAAATCTGGAAGATCATTCGATCGAAGTTGAGCTGGAAGCATCATGTGCTGTTCTTCCATCAATGGAGGAGGAAGATGACCGCGTACTTTGAATAATTCATCTTCGATGAGATCGATAGGAGTCGGCCTCTGTGAAGGCATCAAATTCAAACATTTCCTAATGAACCTTTGCAGGTCTAGAGGAAGTTGCTGAAAATGTTGCAGGTCATGAAGATCTTCCAGCATGACATCTAGCGGATGAACATCTTTGTGTACAACAAAACTCAAGATCTTCTTTATCGTTTCCTCCAAGCCAAGGTTTGACCACAAATCCTGTGCACAAACAAGTTCCAATAGAATAATCCCCAACGACCAAACATCCCACTTTCGATTTCCAAACTCTTCTAAACCGTTATTCTCTAGTATTTTTTTTCTTTTCTCATTTCCTTTATTACTGAACCTTTCTGCACCACTGCAGTAAATCTCGGGGGCCATGTATTTTGGCGATCCAATAGGAAAAGAAACTGTCACTCCACCTTCCGTCATATAAAACAAGCCATAATTTGACAAAATAGCTCTCTCCTGATTGTCCAGATAAATGTTTTTTGGTGCCAAAAAACCATGAATCAACCCTTTCCTGTTAAGATATGTGAGACCATTCAGAATCTCATGAGTCAGTTTAATAAACCTGTCAACAGTTAGTTTCATTTTTCTGTGCATGCTTAGGTCTCGTTCATAGTGTTCAAATACAACAAAAACTCTTTCATGTTTACCTCTGACAAGATCGAGACACAGTGAAAGATGGGTATGAGATAAAGTAGCTAATTTCTGAAAACATCCCAGGATCCTGATTGAGTTTGGAGTCAACGGAAGACCATTTATTCCAAATTCCTCGTTTTTATGACGAGAAGCACAAAATGTATTTGCACCAAGTGATGCAGATCCCAAAGATTTCATGTCGAATTATTTTTTCATAAATTACTTATGATCATTTAATTAATAAACTATTAATAAGGCAGACCGATGTTGACTTGCACTTCGCCTCATATCATTTTCGACAATTATTTCGTAATAACGTTTCAAAATTCGACTTTAGAATAAACTATAATATAAACCACGGAATAGAATACAGATCGGGAATGAATCCAATTGACTCAAGATGACTGAACAAGACTGGATCTTGAAATGCAATTAGATGAGAAAACACAGCAAGATACTCTTGTATAACAGGAGCGTTATCCTTTAAAAAGAAATTATGCAGGTATTTTGGAATGAATGCGGTCAGACAAGCAAAAGCCATTGCTTCGTCGTTGAAGTTGAGATAAAGAAAAGGAGCGCAGAGTGAGTCGAGTCCCTGCCAGTACACGTACTCCGGGTGGCTTGCCACCCAGGCTTTCAACAATCTTTTGAATTTATGGTGGCCTGCCGGTGAAGAAAGGAGTGGATTGTACTGATGGCATGTTATGTTATGCCACTAGATCAGATCCTAAACCAATAATTCATAGCCTTAAACTGAAAAATCAACTATAGCTGATTTTAAATTACAAACATAATACTAAAATCAACTAGTGCTTATGAAAACCATCCTTACTCGCTCTATACACAGGCATACATGTGTTTGTACCATACTCAGGGAATAAATCAATAAAAAAAATTATATTTCATGAAGTAAGCGTGTGACAATTGCTTACAAATTAAAGTGAATAAATAGAAAAAATTAACAATTTAAAAACTCCGCAACTTTAAATCAACTTTGAAGCAAATCTATATTTTTGATAACAGCTTATTTTGTGTTCCACGTAGTTGTATTACTTCGATTAATTTGTCAGCAAGGATATAATAGACACGCCAGCCGAACAGTATCAAACCGAAAAACACAAATGGACATAATACATAAACTGTCGTCCCGTTCTCATCCCATGGCAATTTCGTTCAATTATCTACCACCACTCACGACTACCGCGTTCACTCAGCAAGCTTTCTCCCCCAAGCTCAGCCGAGTATCGCAAACCATCATTCTTCCGTTCAGCCAACGACAAAAAACAAGAAAACGTAACAATGACAGCGACTGAACCAGGAAATAACAACGTGATTGCATTACGAACCGTGCCAGTTATTCTAAGAAATGGGTTCAAGTCAATAAAGATCAACGCTTTACTTGACGACGGGTCGACCAAAACCTACATAAACTCCGACGTTGTTGCAGAACTTGGTCTCCTCGGCAGTTCACGTCATGTTACTGTGAGTATGCTAAATGGTCATCGAGCTGGTTTCCAGACACAAGCAGTGGAGGTGGAACTTCAAAGTTTGAATCGTGTAATTAAGATGAAAATAAATGCCTTCACAACAAATAAAGTCACTGGTGATATGAAAGCGGTAGATTGGAAGAAGTTTCAGATGAAATGGCCGCATCTACGTAACATCCAGTTTTCATACACTGAACCGCGTGCAAAAATCGATATGCTCATAGGATTAGATTATGCAGATTTACATTTTTCTCGACAGGAAGTGCGTGGAAAAAAAGGTGCACCAATTGCAAGATTGACTCCGCTCGGATGGACTTGTGTTGGAGCGTCGTCGCCACATCAAAACCAATTCCAGACTAATTTTGCTTATACGTATTTGATTCAGAAAGAAGCCGATCTCAGTTTAGCACTGCGCAAATTTTGGGAAGTAGAGGAAATGACAACAAAGAAGGACACGATGTCAATTTTAAATCAACATCTGATGCAGGAAAAGAATCAGCTTGCTAAACATGCTCTCATTGATTCGGAAATTGTAGATGAATTAGAGAAATTGAAAGAAGAACTTTAAGCTGTCCAATCAATCAAAGATCAAGCTCTTCTCAATGAACAAATCGCCAGGAAAGATCTCGGACTGCAAGCTGTCCATGCTAAACAGGCTCATGCAAACTACGAAAGGGAGCTCGTATTGCATGCAGCTGATGTTGAGTTGTTATCAACTGTGAAGAGTGAGCTGGCAGAAGTTTCTAAACAACTGGCTGATGAAAAAACTTTAACAATGACTAACAAATTGAAGAGAGAACATGAAAAGGCTGTCTGGATAGAAAAAAAAAAGTTGAATGAAAAGGTATCTGTTCTGAAAGAGAAGTTGATATCAATGCAGAATCAAAATACACTTCTACACGAGGAACTTGGACAGCTATCCCAGAAGATGCTGGAAGTACAAAAGACACAAGAGATAGAATACGAAAGTATGCAGACACAAGCCTTATTGATTGTCGATGAAGAAACGTCCACACAGAAGTCATCTGAACAGCTGTTTGAGGTCATAAGACTTTTGAGAAGAGAAAAGGAGATAGCAGAAGTAAACACAGCCCACAACGCATTTTCTTAGCTTCAACTTATTATTTTGCTCTATGCAACTTGGAGGTGTTTTTCAGAGTATTTCTAGTATAGATATACAAAAACATCTTATAAATAACACTTCTTACATTATATTTTTTCATTGGCAGAACATTAATAATAATAATAATGATGAATTTATATAGCGCCAGATAAGTCAGAGGCGCTTACGAAGGTTCCTTTGGATCGGAAGCTTCGAAGAACACGCTATTTTCATAGACATGAGAAAGCAATGCGAGTGAACTCCTTGCCTAAGGGAGTTACGCTGGTGACGCAGGTGAGGCTTGAACTGCCGACCTAACGATCAACAGGCGAGCGCTCTACCGCTCTGCCACCACATTATGTTTGTTTTCCATTCTCTAAAATACTGGCCATGAAATTGTCTTCTAGAACCGGTCAATAGTTTATTGCAAGTGGTTTATATGTTTTGTAGGTATACATAAAATATCAAACGATGATTGTAAACATAAAATACTAGAGACACATAGGACACTGCCAACATGCATAGAGTCCTGAAAAGGTGTTAAATAAGACGATGATTGTGTCAGGCGGCAAATGTCATTTACGGATAGTAGTCATATTATTACAAACATTTCTGTTGTGTTTTATTTTTATAATGCATTCCTAGCTGAGACAAGCAACTTCTGGTAAAAATAAAATTGTCGGAATTCAACGGACATGTGAAGTTAAAGAATTAGACAAAAGCCTTGCGATCATTGATTCTGCTCAATAGAGCCTATTTTTAGTTACTTTATATTATTTTAATCATTATTATCATGACAAAGTAATGATAATTTCAAACCCTTTATTGGAAATTGGTATAACGCAATAATAATCTAAAATTTAAATAATAAAAACAATAAACATTTAAACAGAATAAACACTTTTTTAGTAACAGTAAACACATTCTTAAATTAAAATTTTTTTTTTAGTTTTTAGGCACTTAATATCACTAGGTCTAGGTTTCGGCTAGTTCTAACGTTTGTGCTTTTAAAATATCTACTTCACGTAATTATTTTTTCAGAATAATCAAATAACTTAAAGGTTTTCTAATAAAATTTATCCAATAAGCTAAAGGCAAGCTTTCAGACGTTAGATTGGTACTCACATTACAACTTAACAAAAAAATTATGATCAAATTGAATTACACTTTTAGGCCTCCGATTAAACATGGCATGTATTCATGCAATCAGACAACACATTGAAAAAAATGTTTAGAATTTCTAAATTTTCAGCTATAAAAATTATTTTATATTTTAGTGTGTTTCGAAATGTTGTGAATGTTGTCTATGTGCCAATCCATCAAATTATTAGCCAGCCAAATTCTATTATCATTCTGTTATTTAGAACCCAAATTTCATTAATGTGCTAAAATTCGAATTGATTTAGTTAATAGGCACTTTCGGCTTATAAAAATTTTCGTTCATAAGAAAATTAAAACTAAAAACTACGCTCTCTTGTTTACTCTTTAAAATCTAGCTACGTACCAAATTTTGTTAAGATTGGTCGAGCGATTTAGATTGGCTGTTAAAAAATCCATTTTCACCAATTTTTCATAATTTGTAATTAGGTTTCTACTAATTTTTTCAAAACATTTTTTTCTGATAATGAGCCTATAAAATAGAAAAACATTGCCTACATACAGTAGGGAGACCTGGCACCCTTGATACTAAATTTCGATTTTTCTTAATTTGACGAAACTTTTCAAGTTTTTTGTAAGTTTTTTAAGTGAATTTAATAAAACTTTAAATATCCAAGGTAACTTTGTGAAAAATTTATTTCAAAAATAATTGGTAAAAATGTTATATTTGAAACAAAAAAATTTCAAAATAGTATTAAGAGTGCTTGTGTCTCGGCACCCTTGATACTAAACATTGTCACCCTTGAACAGTTGTTAAGCCTGTTTCATCAACATGGTAGATGTTCTGTGGTGCATATGTATGTGCATATGCATATGCATGTCGAGTCCGGACTTCTCGCAGATTAAAAAAGATTTATTGACTGTATGACGATTGAAGGCGGTTGCTCGTGCTAAGCTGGTGGCCTCTGGGCTCCGTAGTAACAGTTTTTTCTTCCTGGACATAAATCCTTGAATCCAACCTGGTCCAGCAGACTTCGTGCTATGCCACAATTTTGGAACATTTTTTGAAAGTGAAATACCAAATTCATAAGCTAATTTTCTGGTGGTTTTTGTTGATAAGCCATAATGAAACTTTGCTGCACGTATAAGATATCAGAAAACGACTTTTCTTCTTTATTTGTGAATATTTGCTTGGTCACGTAGTTCAGACGGCACAGCGTGGATCCGCCTGAGGTTTTCTTTTCGACATACCTTTTTAATGTCATCGCATTGACGCCAGTCTCTTTAGCAACATTATATATTGTCCGACCCTGCAATAGAGCTTCAACTGCAGCTTTTATTTTGATTTCAGGAACTTGACCTCTTGATGGTCTGTCTGTTTTTTTTTTTTAATATGGCATAATGAAATCCTGCTGAATAAAAAGACGACTGAAGTACGTACGATAAATACACAAATTAATAAATAACTCACTAAATTACTAACAAGAATTACTATGGTGGCTAGCCAGAACTCTACTAGCCAAGATAAAAAAAAATATTCAGTGATAAAACATAAGCAATTTCACTGATTAATCACAAATTTTATCATTCTGCTTTTGGTGGTAACCTTGATAAGAAATTCAAGAAACCTTTGATACTAGTATCAAAGGTGCCTACGCAAGGTGCTATCAAGGATGCCAACATCGTAAGTTTTCAAAAAATAAGTGAAATCCAAATAGTTGAGGCATTTTTGTGGCTGAAAAACAAACGCTTTAAACTGGAATGAAATCTCTTCAAAATGGTATATAAAACATCACAAAAGTTGCATTATTTTTTTTAGCTAGAGCATTCATAAAAACAGTGAACAAATTACTTTTTATCTTAAAAAAAATAAAATCGAAACCACAACTCAAAAATAAAAAATACGCAGGAGGAAAGAAGAATTTATACTTTCAATAAACTGGTGCCGTGCTTGATTCGATTTAATAAATAAGTGATAAAAAAAAGTTATAGCATCAAGGGTGCTTTGCTATCCAGGGTGCCAAGTTCCCCCCTACTTTAAATACTTGATATTGAATATATGTGAAGATTGTGTTAGTACTGTGCTAATATTATTGCTAGGCCACTTCACCACTAAGAGAGACCGCTGCACAAGACCGATTGTTCTTTCTTGTTTATATTTTCTAGCACTGCACCAGTTAGAGGTGTTTCAATGCAAAGTGTTAATATTGATTTGATAACTAGAAACAACATGAAAATGGTAATAAATGTAAGATGAAGATGGTTCATCTTACGTATTTTTGTGATATTTGTTTATTTTATTTTATTATGTGTGCATTTTATAATGATTGGATATGTTTAAACAATAGTCATTTATGTATGTATGTATGTATGTATGTGTACGTATATATATATATATGGATGTATATGTATATATGTATATTTGTGCTCTTGTGACATTGTGTGTGCGATAATTTTTTTATCATTAATATATATATATATATATATATATATATATATATATATATATATATATATATGTGTGTGTATGTTTGAATGTATATATATATGAATGTATGGGTATATGCATGTGTATATATATATATATATATATGAATGAATGTATGGGTATATGTATATGTATATGTATATGTATATGTATATGTATATGTATATATGTATGTATATATGTATATATATATATATATATATATATATATATATATATATATATATATATATATATATATATATATGTATATATATATAATTGTTATTGGTCTTTTTCCTATTAGGGGTCTTCAATTAAAAGAGAATATATTTTTGGCGAAGAGAAATTTTAATTATCAAAAGATTTGTTAGAACCGTGCGAAATTCTACAAAGTGAGATAATTCAGTTTTGAGTCAAGTAAAAGATTATATTCAACGAAGAATAATAAAGTTAAAATAAATTCGAGAAATATTGTGTTATAAATAACTTCGACTTTAACGTTACGAATCGCTAGAAAGCATATTCCTCTACGTTTACAATAAACAATATCAAATAATTTAATCACGTTAGACATCATTGAATTGTATCGTGCTTAAATTTTGAAATGTCAAATAAAATGATCCAGTATGAACTATAAGTTAACGTTTGCTGATTTCATTTACGATTCTCATAGCAAAACAACAAGACTAATAAAGAATGACAAATTTACACAATCTCGTGGTTTTCTATTTGTTTTTATTAATTTGCAATGTAACCACTTTGTATTATAAAGCTTTCATTGAGATTATCAATTTGTCTGTAACGCGTCGTTTTTTCTCGTTTTGAGTTTTTTTTCTCATTTGAATTCATTGAGCTGGTCAGAAGTGTTATTTTTGATGTTGTTGAAACAAAAAGTTATTAATTTATTTCTACGTCGTCATAACAACTAGAGATGTCTTTCTATGTTTGTCATGACCACAAGAAATAACGCGAAAAAGATAAAGCCTTATTTTGAAAATGTCTGCTTTTATTCATTTCAATTTGAATTCAAATTACTTCAATATTACAATTAAATACAATTAATTGCTTATGTGGTTTCTATCACGCAGATTCCCTTAGATGATAACGTAGGCACACAACCTTGTGTTTCAGTTTGCTCTTATTCTTTTGCATTGATCTCGTCAGAGGTGTTTCTTTAATGTTGTTTTCAGCAGCTATCGTTTTATTTTGAGAAATAAATTTACAGTTGAATAAATTCATTACATTTTTCTAACAAACACAATAAGCAATTTACCTAAATCTTTACATATGCAGTTGAATAAAACGTAGCTGACTCTAAATTCCTATGTTAGATTTACACTAAGATAACCCTAGCAAAATCCCGCAAAAACTCCAATCAATTTAAGTTTGGAGCAACCATATATCAAAGTTACAAAAAGATCAGGAACTCAGTATTTGAATCAACAAAGTCTACATATTTTATTTCAACTGACAGCTTTTAAAACACAGACAACGTGCGAGAAAAACATTCAGATCAAGTCTGATTTACAGAAAACTATAATTTATTCTTAATCTCCAGTTGGTAATAAAACGTTGTTGCTGTATTTTCACGTCATCGTCACCACTCATTATATTCACAACATTGTCGCAGTCCTTATTATTGTTACTGTCAGCTTCCTCGTCGTCATCATCATTGTCAGTAGCATTAAGCCATCACTATTCTATTAATTGCGTGTAATGTATCATTTTTATCAAAACCAAAAATTCATCAAAACAGTTAAAATAGGAACACAAACAATTTAATTTTTAGTTTTTGTTAAACATCATCACATTATGCAATTTTTTCCTCAAACATTTGAAATAAATAATCAATTAATCGAAAAATTCATTAAAATGGTTTTATTAGCGGCATAATCATCATCATTATCACCAATGACAATGTTGTTATTGTTCATTAAAAATAAAATTATCATTAGTTGTATGTTTGCTTTGAAAAGTGTTTCACGTCACTAACAGAGGAAAATGTATGAAACATCGTTGATGGTCGTCATCATCAACATAACCAACAAATTCAAACGTAAACAATCCACTTCTGGAAAATTCTGAATAAATTAAGCAAATTTATGCAATCTTTCAGAACTTTAGCAACAACCATGTTCAGCACAAATAAATAGAAGCGGGTTAGTATAATTGCTGTGATTAACACCCAAAGACGTAGGCAGGTTGAAGTTGCTTCCCTCTGGCGACGAGACTGATAATCTTACATTCTTTTATTCAACTTATGAGCCTGAAAAAAACTTGATGACCTCTCTAACAGATTGTTTATCAAAATTTTCCAAATTGTTTTAACAGAAAAATAAACAAAATCATAATTCACAAAATATGAATTTTGAATTTGCGTTCAAATAAACATTTAACCATTGATTAAACCGAGTAGAATTTCAATATATTGTAGTCACTATGGGTGACTACGTAATTTAATTTTTTGAGAAAAACAACATAACGACAGTTTCAAGACGGTTTGAAATATCTTTATTAAACTTACAACTTACAGACTACAATAAACGCCGACAACAGACAAGAGAGACGAATCTCCAACTTTAACGACAAAATCGAGATACAATGTGAAAGGTGAAAGGTTGCCACTAGCTAGCTCGAGCTAAGGAGCGATCACTTGTAACAACCGGTGTGTGTGTGTGCACACGTGTGCGTGTGCGTGCATAAGTGCGGCCCACTACAATATTATCATCATTTACAAATGATCATCTTTTTAAAAACTGTTATCTGAAGTGTTGCGGTGTAAATTCAGTATAACAACTAATTGATTTTATTCACATGAAAATATAAACTATGCTGGACAAAATCAAATCCAAGAAAAAAGTGGTTTAAAAAAACGTTACTCTTTTTAAATTAAATTCAACTGATATTTAAAATAAATTTATAGGAACGTAATAGGTTCTCCAGCAAACTGGTTAAAAGTGATGTTATTTCAAAAAACTGTACTAAAAACGGAATAAAATACAATGCCATAAAACAAATTGATAAACAACAGTTTTGTTTAAATTGATTGCATTTAATATATTTATACATTGCTATGAATGAAAAACTACAGATCAGTTTAGCGACTTTTAAGCAATTCATTTCTAGGTTTAAAAATATTTAAAAAGAATCATGAATAAAATTAAACACCAATCATAAGTGGATTTAAAATAACTAGTTTTGAAATTGGTTTTAAATGCAGCAAATGACTAAATCAGGTCAAATGTTTATGTCAAATGTTTCTGTTTGTCTAATTAGTGTATTTAAATTTAATAAAAACTTAATTACTTCAACAAATGTCATTATGGTAATTCCCATCCACAAACTGAAACTCCCACCAAGAGCTCCAATCATAGAATCCCAGGTGTAAACAGTGTGTAAACAGAAAAACGTGTGTTTAATTGTTTCAAGTGTTTTTTTTATACCTCAGTTTGTTTCAACGCCATATGTTCATTTTAGTAATTTAACATTTTTTTTCAAACAGCAAAAAATTTTCAGAATATAAAAAATACGAAACTGCTCAAATTAATAGTAAATGTTTTTTGTTTTTTTTTTTATTTGGTTGTAATAATAATTTACGTTTCTGAAAACATTTACAGATAGCATGTAAGTGAATTTGGTCACTGTAGCATAAGAGTTGTGCTGTTTTTTTTTATTGAGCACAATACAAACCAAAATAAATTAAATACAAGACTAAACAAAATCAAGTGCCGAAAAGCTTCATCCAAAGCGAATTACTTTTCGCTAACGGACGACCTATAAAAAACAGAAAATTTCAAATCTGGCAGTAATAAGTAGGCTTTTAACGATTTAAAAAAAAATGAAATATTTTTCAAAAATGAACTGATGGTTGAATAGAATTATGGACCAAAACAATTCATTGAGAATGTTTTAATGGTTGGCATAACATTTGGAGATTTCACTGTATCATGCTTGCCTATTACGCATTTGTAACTGACGGGATGCCTTTAAACGATAACAATTAAGTTTTTGGTTATAATTAAAAATATTTGAAAAAAATTTAAAAATAAATAAAAAACAACATGGATGGAGAAAAAAAAAACAAAATAACTGAGAAAAAACAAATATATTAGAGAAGTTTTTTTCTCTAATAATCTTTTACATTTTAGATCAAGACAATGGAAAATCTGCCATATGTACCTGAGGTTTAAATAATTCTATGAGAGCAGCTATAAAAATGATCCGGTGTATTATTAGAGCAGTATTAAACAAAATTCTTGAAAAACAACCAACTTCCTGACACTCATTCAATCTAAAACTTGAAAAGAAAACTAACTGATCTTTTCAATGCAATTTAATCAATTTAAAAAAAAAAGATCTGAAACACACGTTTATTTATTAATTTATATTATTGCCATAGTTTATATTTTTCAGAAAATGCAAGAAATAAAATTGATTAATGCAAACAATTTTTCAATCTATTCAGTGCATTTAGAAATAAAAACATATTTTTCCATCAGTCAAATAATAGCAACACATAATTACCACTTTTTTGTACAATTAATGCACCACCATAGGGACAGTTGAATCCGCGGCACGCTGCTCCCTGATTCAGCATGCTTTTATTCTTATGTAATGCGCTAGTCACAGGTGTTTTTTTTCAATACTGTTAAAATCGGAAATTTAATACGACATCTATTGTCACAACCCCTCCCTGATAAATACAATTATTCTTTTTGTGGTCTTTATCGTCATTTTCAAGATCATCATCAATACCGTCATCACCAAGTAGTCATCATTATTATCTAAGTCAGTTTCATTTTCAGATTGCTTTTAATTACAAAATCAGTGTTGCCTAATTATAACCAAAAGAAGACAAACATATCAACAAGTAAAATTTTTAACCGCCACAAATTTTCATCGCCTTTAATCAAAACGGAAAACTTGGCGAAGTTAATATTTTAAAAAAATGTTTACACTAGCGCTGGTTAATTAGATAATATTTAGTTTTACTTTATACGCTTTATTGTTCTCAAATGGAATTTCGCGTACAGAGAAATAACTGTCTTTCAATTATTTGCAGTTAGTTTATGATGACGATTCTTTATCGGCATAGTGAATTAGTTTTCTGTTTTATTTGTAAAATTCTCAAAATTTTAAAAACTGAATCATCTTGTTTCAATAATCGTAAATAAACCTGTTAAATCCTCTGTTTGTAAAATTGCATCGTACCTGATTTGTTGACTTCTGTCCTAACCTTTTAAAATTCGATTCTTCGTGTTTTAATAACAAAAAATAAGAAATGAAAATCCTCTGTTTCATCAGTTAGTAAATTACTGGCTCATTTACGAGTGTACATCATTTGGTTTAGTGGTTTGTTAGTCAAATATGTCTCGTCTACTGTTTCATAACACTAAGAACATTTTAATGAATACAAGGTATAACTGTCAACATGAATTCTTAATTGAAATTTGTAATTTGTTCTGGTTGGTTAAGTTGGCTAGGACATGTATGATCAACTTTGTAACAAATAAAGTTTGTTTCCTCCAAATGACGATCCTGGGTTGATGTATCGGCTTTATATTTAAAAATTTCACTTCTATTTTTTAAAAAAAAAACGATTTTGAAAATCCTTAAACCCTATTTTTCTTTTACCAATTGTTACCCAACCTGGGTTTTTGTATATTTTAAGTTTCTTTTTTAAAATTTCATTTGTATTCTCTATTTATGACATTAATGAGGAAAGAAGTTATACAGTTTTAAACTAGTAAAGATGTCAACGTGTGATGATGATAGTTCTATAAGAAATAGTAAGTTGAACAACGCTCACTGAACACGGAAAATATACAAATAATATATTGTCTAATGCAATATGTTTATAATAGTTAACTGTTTCTATTATCGTAAAGATTTGCATTACCTGCCTAGCTTCGTCATTTTTATGCCTTTGTTTCATTAAACCTATTATAACAAATTGTTTCTGACATTAAAAACTAAATTTTATTTCAAATTATAAAATAGAATAAATATTATAAAACTATTTTACTAGTTTATTAAGAAATTTCTGCAGTTTTTTATTTAAATTTTGGAGAAAAGATTTAAATTTACATAAAAAAAAAATTTTCAATATCAGAACCACAACTTAGTTGACGTTTGAGAATGTTCTTCGTTTCAACGTGAAAATTAAACTCTGTGCTGAAGTTACAAAAATACTGTTTCAATAAATCTAAAAATTTATTACAGTGGTTCGATTGTTATTAGCTCTATTATCATCATTGCAATGTCTCATCAATAAACCACCATACACAAGTCTGGAAGTTGTATGACTACCTTTCTAAATGTATGCGTTAAAGTAACAAAAAAAAACTGGTGATTTGTGCAAATTTGTAAATTCCTAACTTAAACTGAAAGGGAGTTTATGTATTTTGCTTGATTGAGCATGGGCTTATATAGTGATGGTTAAAATAAACACATTGTATGCGATCATGGGTTACCTTACAGAACATGCTTTATCAATTTAACCTTAGAATCTCAATTTGTAATCAAGTTCGTACTAAACGAAAAATGCTTATAAGCCCACAACAAAAAAAGTTTTAGACACCACCCTCTTCCGTTGTTAGATTTGTTAGCTTTGTTTGATTGATTAACGTATGTATCTCTGAGACAGTTTAGACGGGATGTATGTTTGAGTGTTGTGTGATGTGTTTGTGTCTCCTTAAAAAAAGCTTTCAGGCGTACAGTTATCAGCGCTTGCGTACAAAAACGTATTACATTTCGTTCTATTGACAGAGGTGTTTAGATAATAGAAAAGTGTTTTGAAGTTTTCGTCACCTTCGCCATAAGTATCAGCTATCAGAATCGCCATCATTATCAGCATCGACACTATAATATAAATCATCATCATCACCACTACCACCGCCGTGGTTATCATCATCATCATCATCATCATCATCATCATCATCATCATCATCATCATCATCATCATCATCATCATCAACATCCTCACGTCTCAATTATTAATGTTAAAGTAATACAATTCCAAATTATATTTTCCTCTATAGGGTCAACCTATAAGAAGAAATGAGGATACAAAAGAAGAGCGAATAAAGAAAGAAAAACTGCGAGACATAAAAACATTTTTTATGTCTAATTATGAAGTGGTAGATCTTGGAATTAAAAAAATAGATATTCTTTATACTGAATGGTCCTAAGTGAAAACCAACAAGAAAGAAACACTGTAATGATGACAGATCGAAAATGGGAATCTCGCTACAATTATGTTTTTTCGACACTCATTCGCCAGTTTCTCGATCTTAAATAAAATGTCTTGATCTGATTTCTGTTTTCCTTGTTCAACTAGCTACATTGTATTTGTTCATCTCTTTAACACCAAATGCTTACATAAGATAAATAACCAAAACAAATGCAAACCGTTGAATATTTAAAATTTATTAATAGTTCATCACCAAATAATTGGTCAAGTTGAATATTTTTTAATTAAAAATGATGTGTTGGTAAATTCATGTACTTCAATTTTAGAGCAAGTTTCAATCGGTGATACAGAAACATTACAATTTCAGTATGACTGCCATTATGCGTAAGTATTAACGAGCTCTATGACTTAATTTTAGGAGTCATAATATGAACCAACTAGTTCGTCGAAAAACCACGACGTCGTGCCAAATGATGAGCTTGTTTTTATTATTTTGCATTAAGTTAGTCGGAGGTGTTTTTTGATGTTCTTATAATTGAAAAGAATTTCCAAAACATCGTCACAACTCATCATGTATACAATCGTTTTTCTCGTCATAGTAATCAGAGACACTACTACAACTCTATGTTAAAAAAAACTTGATTTCCAGCTCGATTGGAAAGCATCAATTAAATCCTTTTCTTAGGTAGATTAAGGTATAGTGTGCTGACATTTTAGGCACGCGCACGCACACATATCTGTTCTAAAAGAACGCTGCTTAGCTTGCTTGGCTCTCGCCTGTTAGTATTACGTTTTGAGGTTCTTATTCTGCTTTGTCTTGTTGGTTTTCGTTGTTTTGTATCTACGCAAATGGTTAGCTTCTGGTTTAAAAATTGTTCTCTTCTTTTTTCTGTCATTGTCAGCTCCTACAGAACTGTTCTAGTTTTCGTCGTCTACTGTCGTTGTCGGTTGCGTTTTTGTTACTCTAAACTTGTGACTTTTGCTTACCAACTAAAATATATAACTATAAAATGATAAGTTATAACAGTTGATTAATCATAAATAACGCATATGGAAATCCGTGCCAAATTTAATATTTTATAAAAAAAAATAATTCCACATATTTGTTATTGAAGTTTCTAGCAAATATAAATAATCTCTGTTTGTGTCCTATGACGTTTTATGTTCTATGTTCTACTTTATATTATCTGTTAACACCAATGGCACCGACACCAATCAAATGCATTGGCTGTTGTGACAAAAACATGTTCTCGTTGTCAATATCATCATTATTATCATCTTCATCGTCGTAATTATAATCATGGCAAGTAGTAATTTTTAACATTTTAGCATGTTATTGTCTTTAAGGAAATGTCAAACAAAGCTGAGCCATATTGACGGATGATCATTATTATCATCTTTTTTATGGGGGTTATCCGATTGTTAAAAATTGAAAAAATTAACTCATCAAAAATTTGTTTATCAAAATTGTTTCATCAAAAAATCTAATTCATCAAAAAATCTAATTCATCAAAAATTATCTCATCAAAAGATCAATTCATCAAAACATTAATACATCAAAAAACTAATTTATCAAAGACACAAACACATACATATCTGGCTCAATTAATCAAACAGTGCCGGTCTCCTACGGTAAAATCTAAAACAAAAAGCTGAGAATGAAAAAGTTCATAAAAGTCAAAAATCAATAAATCGCACAGTCAAAATCAAACTTGCAATTGTTAACAACCTTTTTCTACGACCCTTGATAAAAATTTGTGTTTTTTTTTTTAATTTTCATATTTGCAGAGACACGGACTGTAAGTAATTGTCTAAAATGTTTAGGTTACTAACAATTTGAAGAGAAATCTATTTAAAAATTTTCTAGGCATATTTTCATTTATGATTTAGAACAAACCCTGTCAAATAAACAACCAATAATAGCTTAATGGGTTGTATAACTGATAGAGTCAATTACCTCTTAAATGATGTTAAACGCGACCATATATATATATATATATATATATATATATATATATATATAGAATAGGTATATCGGAGATGAGCAAGTTTTGAGTAAAATGCCAAGATGGCCTCCCGAAAACGATTTAGAGTCTTTTTGGTTCCATGAATATTCATTATTCATATTAATCGGCAATAACTTTACCGATAAAAACCGATAAAGAAATGGGAAGATTTTAAATTGAATACAGCATTTGGCAATAATAATAATTGAAAGATGGGCTGATTTTGAGGTATGCGGACTTTTCATCAAAGGACGATTCATCAAGGGACTGTTCATCAAGGACTATTCATCAAGGGACTATTCATGAAGAGACTATTCATCGAAGGACTATTCATCAAGAGGACGGTTCATCATAAGGACTGTTCATCTAAAGACTATTCATAAAGAGGATTATTCATCAAATTTTGAAGCTACTCAGCAACCAAACATATCAGTAATTTAAAAAAAAAATAGTGTTGGCAACCAGGGTTGTTAAGAGCTGTACTATTGGCTGACAAGATTGTTGATGGCAGCGCCGCTACATTTTTTAGCTGTTCTCAGTGGTATTCGCTACCGCAACTTTTATTAAAAAAACAAAATAGGTTTTTTATATCAATTGAATGAGTTCTAATGTATTTAGTTTTTATTTAAAGTTTGCATGAAATCTGAGTCTGGTTGATTTATCGACGATCCGGACGAGCGTAAGCGTCTCTTTGAAGTGACCTTTCCTGACCTCGCTAAAGCGAGCGTGTTCGTCTCTTTGAAGTGTGGCAGAAGTGGTATACCGGGTGTTAGTTATGTTTTGAGGTGTATGGTATCTGGCTGTTTGAGTGTGTATATCCTTACAGTTTGTACGAACAGTTGAAAG
Organism: Erpobdella octoculata; assembly: GCA_963978895.1. NCBI lineage: Eukaryota > Metazoa > Annelida > Clitellata > Hirudinida > Erpobdellidae > Erpobdella > Erpobdella octoculata. The sequence continues at coordinate 19,595,337 of OZ022246.1, forward strand.
CAGTTTTTTTAAACTTATTATTCAATTGTCTTTTGCTCGTTTGATTTTAAGATCTTGACGTTATTTCTTGTCCAGTTATTTTATTTACGAATAAAATGGTTGTATATTACAATCATGTCTTTTACAAACTTGCTGATTGCTCGAGGCAAAAGTGTCTTTGAAGCGTGGCCCCTTGGTGTTAAACGACCGATGCCAGATTTGACATAGCGGGCATGTGTGATGCTTTGACGTGTTTGTGGCCTTTGGTAAATGTGTACATATATGGTTTACGAAAACAGTCCATTTTAGTTTTTCTGGTGCGGAAGCGGGAGACAAGCGGGAAGAGAGAGCGACCGGGAGCGTAAGAGCAAGCGGGGAAGAAAACGGGAGCGAGAGAGAAAAACGACCGAAAAACCTCTAAAAACCCCGGGCAACACAAGGTACCTCGCTAGTTCTATTATAAAGAATAAAGTATATAGATGCAAGCAGAGTAGTACTGTAAACTTGATATAGATTACCCTACATTTTGGTAACATATTTTGGGTGAAAATAACATCTTAAACAATTTTATTAAATTTTTTGATGAATAGTCCGCTGGATGAAAAGACATTAGATGAACAGTCCTTATGATGAACCGTCCTATTGATGAATAGTCCTTTGGTGAATAGTCCTTTGATGAATAGTCCCTTCATGAATAGTCCTTGATGAACAGTCCTTGGATGAATCGTCCTTTGATGAACAGTCCTAGAATCGATTTTGTAATTGGTTCACAGCTAGCCTAACATTTTTACTGCAACATCTGGCAATATATTATTTCTTTGATTTGCTAAAAATGCTATGAAAAATTCCAATATAAAAACGAGTTTACTTTATTGTACAAGTATCTTATATTTGTTTGATTTGCCAGAAAAACTAGAAAAAATTCTAATTTCAAAACTTGTTTAATGTATTGTACAAGTATCTACAAAAAAATGAATTCAGTTAGAAGAAAGCTCAACATCTTTAAAATCTACAGAGAAAAAAGTATATTTGTGTGATTTGCCAGAAAAACTATAAAAAATTCTAATTTCAAAACTTGTTTAATGTATTGTACAAGTATCTACAAAAAAATGAATTAAGTTAGAAGAAAGCTCAACATCTTTAAAATCTACAAAGAAAAAAGTATAAAATATTTAGATTAAATGTACATCTATCTATGAAAAAATCAACACAAAGTCTAAGATTCTTAGACTATAAGTACATTTTTTATAACAAAAAAGTTATAACAATTTTAAACTTTAAATTATGAGTACATGTACTTAAAAAAAGATCTCTGATTTTTTAGTTTTATTATTTGATAGACTAGGAAAAGAAAGTTTAGGAATATTTAAAACAGAAGTTAATGTTTTTATCGTTATCTTCTTTGAATTATAATTTTTATTTTAACTTCAATTTTTTTTAAGTGGGCTTATAAAAAAAGTTTCACTTTCACAAAATAAACGGTAATAATCTTGATGATAATAATTATAATAATGTTATTGATACATGTATGATTATTGTTAATAATTCAATATTGATGTTTTTTTTCATTAAAAAGCAGTTAAACAATGCAAGACAAATAGAAACCTATTTAATTTTTTTTTTCAACTTTTAAATTAATAAAACACTTCACAAAAAACACATTATTAGTTTTTCAAACTTGTTTTGAATTACTTGAATACACTAATACAATTCTTTTATAGAATTAGATAAATAAATAATTTTTCAGATTGAACAAATATAATTATTAAATTAAAGTACATCAGTTCAAAGCCTGTTGTAATCATTTATACGCAAACATTAAGAACAAAAAAGTGCAGAAACTCATGACAATTTGCTCAGGATTTTAACATTCTAATCCTATTTTCCAGGATTTTAAAATTGTGTTTTCTACTACAAATGTCCGTTATAGTCCACAACAAAAGTTTAAGATATGTTAAGATAATTTAAAAAAAAATCAAATAATGCCAAAGAATTTTTTAATAATTTGTTTGTATTAAGAAATTAAAAAAAAATTAATGTTTTCTGTATATCTCTACCTCAAAAATTTTAACAACAAATAATTCACACTCTTTCGTACATTAAGTTAATGTTTTAATGCAGTTGAATCCGCGACAGGCTGCTGCATGATTCAGCATGCTTTTTAATCTTACGTAATGCGCTAGTGGCAGGTGTTTTATTTAATAAATATTATGTTATACACACATTTCAATTAATTTTAAAACTTACTTACGGTAACGAAAAGAAAATGCAATACAATCGAGGCCCACAGCACGCTCTTTCAGCTTGTATTTATTTGTTTTCACTGCACTAGACAAAGGTGTTTTGAAATTGCCGATTTTAGTTAATGCTACGTCTACATGGTTGTTACAACTCATCATGTCCACAACTGGTATTTTTTTTAAAATTATCGTCGTTATCCTTATTGTCGTTTTTGATAACTTTTAGCACATTAATCAACATTATCATCATAGTTTCTGTTTTTGCAAACAAATTAAATCCCTAATATTACTTTCACCACCAGTTGTCCTAGCTAGCCAACAAGTGTTGGAGGTGAAAATCACCAAACTGGCAGTTGGATTACTTACCCACCTTCCAACACTTTCTTGGCCATTTAATGTATTATTGTGTTGTGTGTAGATATATTACGAAAAAATTTGATTTTTATAAACTATGCCTATGCCCAATTAGCCTTGCTCATTGTTAGCACAAACTTCTATTTTTAATTGCATTATATTGAAAGCACGCCAAACCAATTTTTTGCGTTTACAGCCTGTACACTTTATTAAAAATTTATTAAAAATTATTAAAACATTAAAAAAAGCATTACTTAAAATTAACCAACAAACCAAACGCGACGAGACATCCTACCAAAAACAAAACTTAAAAGAAAATACCAGTGCAAAAAAACATTATTTTTACAAGGTAATTCTAGTATAGATATACAAAAACATTTTATAAGTAACTATTCATGCATTATATTTTATTATTGGAAAAACATGATGTTTGTTCTCAATTTCCTAAAGTACTGGCCACTAAATTGTTTTCTAGAACCGGTCAGTATTTGAGCTTATTTTAAGTGGTTCAGTAGTTTTGTAGGTATACATAAAGTATCGAACGATGATTGTGAAAATAAAATACTAAAGAAACATAAGATACTGCCAACATGCATAGAGTCCTGAAAAAGTATTGAATAAGGAAATGATAGATTTAGGCCGCAAACGTCATTTACGGGTAGAAGTCATACTATTAAAAACATACCTGTGGTGTTTTGTTTCCATAATAGATACCTAGCTAAACACAAGCAAGTCGTGGCTAATAATGACTAAAATTTTAACATGATCACACTAAAACATCCCAGAAAAGAAAAGAACAGAAATTAATAACAGTGATTCAGCTAACCATGGAAAGATTTGTCGTCAGATAAGAACGTTCCAGTTACCAAGAAAAAACACAAATTTGCTTTCCGAAAAAAAAATTAGCAAGCAAAGCAAGATAAATTAAAACGACAACTAAACTTTTTTTCATATCATTCAGGAATAGACAATTTGTTGGTTGTGTCTTAAATCTAACAATAAAAAATTGAAGACAATTGGAAAATTAGCAATTGGAAAATTAGCAATTTGGATCCACAAAGCTTGCGCCAATAAAACAGAATTTTCAAATCCTTCTGATTTAAACTAGGCCAAAAATGAGTTAATTGCAGAAGTTGTTTTATCTTCAATGTAATTTTTTTTTCATATCACACCAAAACCAAAAACTCAAAAACTTTGAATCAAAAAACAATGTTTTATAACCATTTCCAAATTGAGTGATGCCTTTCATATTTTTTTAAAATAACATCTCATCACCTCCACATTAATTTTTTGAAACCAAACATTTACCTGTACACTTTACCTAACAATGGATATCTGGGCAACATAATTTTTAACATGTTTTCTATCTTTCTCTTTTTCTTTCACTCAGTTTTCCATAAGCAGCACAGTCTCTTCTACTGGCATGCTACTTTTTACATTTAATTTACTTTTCATCCGTAAATCTTTCATAAATACGGCTTTGTGTTTCTGTTATTCTCAGAGTTTTAATTATTTGTGAGAAAGTAAAAACTTTCAACGTTTTTACATCACATTATAATTACACAATATGAGATTATTAAAAACAATAAAAAACGAATTGATTTTTATAAATACGGTTTAATTTTATAAAAATAACTTTCTTTCCAAAGCTAAATTTTTACACCGAATCAATTGAAATTGATCAAAAAATGATGACACACGTTCATTTCAGAGGTTTTTTTCAGTAATTAAAATTGCAGTTTTTGTGGCGTTTTTTCAAAAGTGCTGTTTCAGCAGCCGAGTTATATCAATATGGAATGAAACACCTCACGATGTCTTTAATTCAATCATCTACAGCTGTTTCAAGTGCCTGACCAATTGGACTGACCTTCAGACGTTTTTAGCATCCTAGATAAAAATTAACAAGACAATTAAGTTAATAAACTTGCAAAAGAGACGATTTGTAAAAGTTTGAAAATGTTGTAAGCGGACGGTTCACGATCATTTTGCTTTTTATTTCTTTTTTATTTCTTCATTTTTGATTCCTCTTTTGCATGATTGCATTTTTCCAGCACTTTAACCGCTTATTGCCCCAGCTACCGGTAATAATTATAACATAAGAATCAATGCCGGGCGAAATTAAGACTGTAAACAAAGAAACTTTAAAACATAGAAAAACCGAATCAAACTAATCTTAAACATCATTTTATAGCAAATATTTTTAACAAATCCATTACCGCGGTATTACCGTGATTTTTAAATCCATTACCGCGGTATCACCGGAGTTTTGATCCATTACCGCGGTTATACCGCAAACCTTGTTTCCATTACCGCGGATTCCGCGTTTTTCCCATTACCGTGCGGGCCTCTAGTAGACATTATAAATAACTAAGATAAACGAGAAATGTTAAATAATAACAATAATAACTAACTTATTCATAAATTGGGCATTAATTTATATTATTAAGACGTATTCCACTTTCTCAGCTTGTATTTAAGCTTTTGCACTCCGCTATTCACAGGTGTTTATTTGTAGAGGGAAATTGAAAAGTTAGTGCTGTATTTCTACGTCATTTACTATACTTAATTGTTTATCAACTACATCATCATCACCGTCGCTACATTATTTCTTGTCTGCACAAATATATTGTTACGCATTTTTAATTAATCAACAAATTAATTTATAAACGTTGTTTAAATCATTATTGTTATCATCATCATCGTCGGCGTTGTTGTTCAGTAAAAAAGTGTTTTATAAAATACTTCGGCTGGCTGGCTGGTGAGGTAAATAAAATCGAATTTGAATTAGATTAGTTCCACAAAGGTAACCCGGTGGCGAGTATTCACATGCTTGTGTTACCTTTTACTTGTTCCGATGCCCATGGAACATAAAAATTTGACCTGATGCATAGGCACCTCTCAGCGACATTAAATCACTTGTAATTGATGACCCGTGTAACTGCTAACCGGCTTTTGAGTAGTTCAAACTAACGATGCCAAAAACTAAGCAACACGTTCAAGTTGCTGGTTGTGCCAGCTTCGTGTTGACAAAAATAATCACCAACCAGAGTTCAACTTGCAGCAATGCGGTCTGTCGGCAGCATTTTCAACATCAAATAATGATTTGTGTTGAAAGACTAAAGCAGTGTTGTTTGACACTCAGCCCGCGGGTCAAAATCTAGTCTGTTAAAGGTTTATATATGAACTGCCACATTTCATTTGTTTCAAACAATTTAAATTCAAATCAACTTTTATTTGCAAAAACTTGAATGACTTGATGAAAATTATCAACATTTTATTTTTCAAAAATTATTCAAAATACCGATGGCCATAATTTTACCTACCTCAGATTTTAATATCATAACCAAAAAATAATAAAACACTCGTCAAGTTCAGTTTTAAATTATGTGTTTTTAATTCTGGATTACATTTAAAATATTGCATTTATATTTTTGCAGCGAAGACTTATATGTCGTTGCGATTTGTTTTATAAAAAGAAATTGTTCACATGTCGCAGCAATTTTTTCATAAAAAAGTTGTAAACTGACTAACTCAGACCAGACTAAACTAAAATTTACAAAAATTAAAAAACTACACACACTTAAACTTGTCAAATTTAAGCTTCCTGAGATAGTTCATGTTATTCAGGAATCAAGATTGGCTTTAGATGATGACTAAGACTATAATGGTGATGGTGAAGTTAAAGTTGTGCTAATGATTTCATAAAATGTCCACTTGTACAAAGAGTTGTACGTGTATTAAATAGTGCTATGCTAATTTGATAGTTAATTATGTTTTCCAACAGCACAGGAATGCTACCGTGGCGTGAAGCAATGGATTCTAACTTGCTTTATTCTTATGATAATGCCATAGTCAAAGGTGTTTTTTTTTAATTTTTAAAAACATACAATAAATGCTCTAATTATACGCTATCACAACTTGTTTTGCCATCATCATTGTCACCATTGAAATCATTTTCATTATGGTCATCATTATAATCTCTAAATCATTTTCATTATCATCAGCAGCAGCATCAATATGATCAGCATTGTCCCATCAGCCACATCAACAAAATATCAGCAAAAATATAAAGCATTTTCAACATCAATTTTAATTTAAATACATATAGTTGACATTATTGATTTCAAATAAAACACGTTTTGTGTTTAATTTGAAATATCCACTAAACAAAAACTGTACGTATAGGTAATTTATTTATTTACGTTTTTTCTAAGTTTTTATATTTTATTTTAATCTCAAAAGTGCAGCACTGGCAAAATGACCACCGTATTAAAAAAAACACTAAATGTGAAAGAACCTGCACTCCATCACTTTTTTTAATTTTTAACATTCACTAGTTATAGCCATCGTCATCATCACGATCGACATCGTCATCGTCAGACTCGACTTTATCATTTACATTAGAACACCGACTTAGCGTTGGTTTCAGTCACCCTAAGCGAGCAGGCTAGTTTTTCTACCCCTGAAACTTTTTAATCGAGTTTGTTTTTGTTTTTTTTTAAATCGATGGTCATAGAGCAGGATAAAACAAACATTATTCATATTTTGTACTCCCTAAGAACTTCTAAAAATTACGGCTCAAGATAAACCACTTCGTCATTTAATCATAATCATCGTAAAATATTTAGCTGTAAACAATTTTTATTCTTATTATGATGACCAAAAAACGCATTGATTAAATTTTCTAAAATTCATGGCTTTATTGAAACCGAGCCACTACAAAAAAAAATTCAAAACACAAGTTTATAGAAAAACTTAAAAAAGCTTTTCAGTTTGCCTTAATATTTGCGCTGAGCCAGTTAGAGTTCCTTTTTTCTTAAGTGCTGTAATTTTGCGTAATTGTCACAATTCATCATGATGCCTGCCTTCCAGCTAATGTCAGCAAAACACCTTGAAGAAATCTATGGGGGTGCTGTTGATAATTACTGGGGCATATGTATTACAGTGTATATGTATTTAATTTTTCCTATTTTCCAAATACTAATCATATTGCAATCTTCAATCACAGTAGATATTTTATAAAAAATCAACACAACTTTAGCTGCTACCTTAATCGGAGCATCATTATCATTTTTTTATAATACTTTATAGACCTTTACACCAAGTGTTTTAAGACTCTAATGGCTGTATGTAGGAAGCACCTAAGTACTTCCTGTCGTGGATCATAATTTGATCCTTTTAACTTTTCCCTCCTCCTTTCTCCAGGCTAGGGACTGGCTTGCAAAAGTAAGGCGGAGTTAGCATCATTATCATCACCACTATCACTGAGATTAACATCACCGTTTCTTCATCATCATCATGACCATCATTATCTTCATCGTCGTCGTCGCCGTCGTCATCGTCGTCGTCGTCTTCGTCAGCGTCATCGTCATCATCGTCTACAAAGACAGTTATACTTTAAACAAATATCTTTCTTTCCAACACCACATTTTCAACACCATTCATTTGAATGACAAAAGAATGATAACTTATTTTGTTTCGGGTTTTTGAAAATATATAGTTACATTAATATTTCAAGTTTTAGTAAAGCAGCCAAATGAAGGTGTTTCTTTAAAGTAGTTAAAACTGTCTAGTGAGTTTTGTAATTTTATGCCATCGTCTTAACTTATCATGTCTAGAACTTAATCGTTTTATTTATCATCATCATTAACATCATCATTATCATTATCGATACCATCTAACTATCAATCCATTTTGTAAAAGCATACTTTTTTTTAGGATCGTTGTAATTGCATACTTTTTTTAGGATCATTACCATCAATAAAACATGATTTAAAACAAATAATTTAGTGTAATCAAGGAATGCTAAATGACTAAACCATATAATCTGACACTTAAGATACACTATTTGTTTAGCATGAATCTTACTTAACTGTTCTAAAGTTAAGTCACAGCATTGAACATAATATTGTTTGACGGTTGTTTTTGTTTGACGAATTGAAAATGTATTTAGTATCATCACCAAACTAAAATGAAAAATATTTGGTTGTGCAATTACGTGTCCCATAAAACACATGGTGTGTAACAGAATAAATTTGTTTTTCTATTCTTAAAAATTTGTGTTATATGCATATGGCAATTGAGGTTTTCAAAGTAAAAAATACGTTTATATCATAAACATTAACAAGTTGTAAGACGTATTTTGACTTAACTGTGCCTCAAAATTAGGTTTTACTTTGCCATCCTAAGTCACGTTCACAACAAGTTTGAAACGTTTATACGTTTCGTTACGCATTGTATATTCTTTGAAATAAGGCGATCCAGGCCGAATTTTTCAAAACCCTTTCTTAGTGAGCACCTAAAACTAAAAGATACCGAAAAAGACACCTAAAAGATATGTCCCAAATTTCATTACAAACCGTTCAGTGGTTTTTGCGATTTCGTGATGAGTCAGCCAGTCAGTCTGTGGTATTTGAGTTATATATTTATATAAATTATTCACTCTCTCTCCTCTCTTTCCCCTCTTTTTTTTCTACGCTCTCTAACATTTGATCCCCACAGACAAACTAACAACAAACAGAGAGAAGAGTGAAGTTAAATAATAGCATTTAATAAAAGCCTTCTAATAACAAACAGAGTTATGCAAGACGAAAAACTCAGAAGTTTTTGTATAGCACCAGTAGACAATCGACATGCATTGCTCTTGTTTACATTTATTGCTGTCCAAATTACTTCTTGGAACCATTTCCAACGTCTCTCGTGATTCAGTTAGTCGGCTAGGCTTGCATCAAATTCTGACTCTCAAACCAGTTCTCCTTGAAAATAAGCGTTTTGTTTCGTCTTTGTGCAAAACTCCAGTTTTGCAAAGTTTCGCTGAAAGACATTCGTAGGTTGTAATCCAATTAAATGTAAACTAATACCTCAAGAGTACCGAGTTTGGAAGTGCCTTAGCTCTTTGAAAAGCAATTGATGACTCGCCGTATTTAACATCTATATTGACATGAATCACATACATTTCTTGTATAGCAGCATTTACTATTTTTCAAAATAACACAACATAGCATAACATAACATAGTTTATTACATGGCGCAGGCAAAGCCTATATGCCCCGACAGTGCAAAATAATTTTCATAAAAATAATAAATTAAAGCACATAAGTTGTCATTAACAAAAAACTCCTTAATAAATCAAAAAGTAACAGATAAGTTAAATTTCATTCCTCCAACAAAATCAAGTAGGGTGAGCACATCCAGTGAGCATCCAGGAGACTTTTAAATTGGAAAATATCTTTTGCTTCTATGACTGAAGCAGGAAGTTTATTCCATGTATTGATCACTCTTGTAGTAAAGAAAAACTTTTTAATATCAAGTCTAGAATTTGGTTTTTCTAACTTCTGAATGTGACCTCTTGTGTTAAATAAACTAGATTTTTTTATCAAACTTGGAACTGAATTGGCACAATAAAAATTGTTTAATATTTTATAGACTTCAATCATGTCTCCTCTGGATCTCTTAAGTCTTTCTTTATATTTCAAATTTTGACATTCCCGCACTAGCTTAGTGGCTCTTTTTTGTACTTTTTCAAGTTTTTCTATCATGCCTATATGGTGAAGGGATCATACCACAAAAGCATATTAAAGATCAAGACGGATTAAACCTTTGTACAGAAGCAAAAAAATTCTTGGATAAGTTGTGGACATTTCTTTTGACAATTCCTAAAATGTTATTAGCTTTTTTGACTAGTTTGCATATATTAGTAGTAAATCTTAGTTTGCTGTCCATTACAACTCCTAGATCTTTGACTTCTTGGACTGATAAAATGTGGTGTTTAGTCTCCCTTTCAGCAAAGTGGTAATCAAATTTATAAAATTTATATGTGTTATACAATGATAGATATACACACTTGATGTAGTTCAGTTTTAGGAGCCAATCATTGCACCAGCTGGAAAAGAGATGTAAACTGCACTGTAGAATCTGTTGATTATCTACACTGTTGATTATCTTGAAAATTTTTGCATTGTCAGCAAATAAAAAGATATTTAGACCTTCAATGTCACAAGCTTGAAATACGTCATTGATATAAATTACGGGGAATGTCAGTGACACCGAATTTTGCGATGACACCGACACTTCGTCCGAGTCGGTGTTAACGCGTCCGAGTCGGTGTTAACGCGTCCGAGTCGGTGTTAACGCGTCCGAGTCGGTGTTAACGCGTCCGAGTCGGTGTTAACGCGTCCGAGTCGGTGTTAGCGCGTCCGAGTCGGTGTTAGCGCGTCCGAGTCGGTGTTAGCGCGTCCGAGTCGGTGTTAGCGCGTCCGAGTCGGTGTTAGCGCGTCCGAGTCGGTGTTAGCGCGTCCGAGTCGGTGTTAACGCGTCCGAGTCCTGTCTCTGTATTTAACTTACGAACTGATATGACTTAAAGGTGCTTTTTAATCGTTCAAGCGACTGTAAAAATGTCGCTTGGTGGTGCTTGCATTAGATAGTGATTATTTGAATAAGAACTCATTAAAAATACTATATTTTATCAAAGATTTGACATTATAGAAATATCAACGTATTATAAAATATCTATTTACGTTAGAAAAGTTTAATTAAAGAATATGACAAAAAATTTCCGTAATTAGGTTTTTTATTTTCTAAAATAATAGTAATTTATTTTTATTATTATTTTTAATTATTAAAAAAATATTTAAATTATTATTTTTACTTAATTATCTATATGTTTTATCTAGGCAAGTTGACTAATGGTGATAGTTGTATCTAGTAGTAATTTAATTTGTGATAGTTTTCGACGGAGTTGTTGATTGTTAGCAGCGAAAAATGAAAAGCATCTGTGTTTGTTGTAACAAAACTGTTGCCAAGAATGCTCGGGCATTGTCTTGCAACATGTGTAAACGGAGGACGCACCTGAAGTGTGACAAAACAGTCACTTTGTCACAATATCAAAAAGATGCAATGGTTAGTAAATAGTCGTTTTATTGCAACTGAAGACAATTGTTTATAAAAATGTTTTTTCTTAAACAGGAGAAATTGATATCGTTTTCATATGTAAAATGTGCGAGCAGCTGGTAGAGAAAAAAGACAAGGCACAGTGTTTGGATTCTAGTAAGAACAATTTCATTATTATAAGCCTTACAATATAAGGGAAGCTGAGGTTGGTTGTTAATTAAGTAAGGAACATTATTTTTCAGGTTTCGCTAAATTATACATTCAAGAAACTTCAGGTGAGAATTATAACGAAGAAAAGAAAAAAGAGATTAGACAAGAGGAAGAGATTGAGATTAGACAAGAAGAAGAGAATGAGATTAGACAAGAAGAAGATAATGAGATTAGACAAGAAGAGAAGACATTATACAAGAAGAAGAAATGGAATATGAAAGAGAGGATGAGGAACAGGAAGAAGAAGTACTACCAAAATTTGAAGTTATTCAAAATGGATCGATTAAAGGTAAAGATCTTCTTGTGGATGGCAGGGGATTTTCCTTTAATTTAGATAAAAACGCCAAAAAGTCGGCAGCTAGGTATTGGGCCTGCTCCAAAAGAACAACTCAAGGTAATTTATATATTGATATGAGTTTATCTGGAAACAATGTTTTATATATATAAATGTGTTATATATATATACATATAGGGTGCACTGCAAGAGTTGTTGAAAAAAATGGGACATTCACACAAACAAAGGTTCACCACAGTTGCATTCCGTGCCAAGCTCTTCTCGTCAAAAAAGAAGTTCGCAACACGATAAATCAGCTCAGTATGGCAGAACCGCAAACATCTGCTACGGATGTTGTAAATAAAGTTCTGTTGACGACTGCTGTAGATGTTGCTGTGTTGCCTCTTCACCAGACTTTAGTAAGGTAAGTCCTAGTAGATTAAAATGGCTGCTTGTTCCATTTTCAACAAGCCCTCTACCGAAAAGCGACGGTAAGTAATATATTGTTTTATAAGACTTTACAACAGTAACTGTGATTTTTTCTCCAGGAAATTGGTCTCAAAACCGATTACGAAAAAAAAGTAGAAATATATAAAGATATAAAAAAGTTTATGGCACTGCCATATTTGCCTCCTGGAGAAATCCATAATGTATTTGAGACCCTTGATCTAGAAACACGAATACCAGCACTCAAAGTAAAATTTAGTTAATATTAACGTTAAAATTTGTTGACTTGTTTTATATTTCCTTCTTATTTTTAGACATTAGCGGACTACATAAAAAAAACTTGGATCAAAGGAAAATATAAAATATCAGAATGGAGCGTCTACCAGAGAGACTGTAAGACCAACAACGACATTGAGGCGTGGCATAGTGCCCTCAACAACCTAGTAGAGCGCAAGTCGTTCTACGAAGTTGTTGATATTTTATTTACAAAAGCGTCGGCAATTCCAGTCGAAGAAGCCTGTGCTGCAACAGGGCAACCGCTGAAGCAACACAAACCCTCAACACTGGAAAAAGATGAAAGGGTGTGGGAGCTCTGGATAGCTTTTGAAGAGAAGCAGATTGATATCCGGGCTCTCCACACCGAAGTTGTTGATTTACTAATTAAAAAGAATTAAATTTATTTCTGTCTACGTGTTTTTTGTTATAAATTGTTCTCAACGCGTATTAAAAAGTCCATGGTCTCGGTGTACTATGAGCTTATGAATATTGACTTAGCTGGCTGCGCTGGTAGCGTGAATACATAAGGTAGTCGTGCTGGTGAAGTGATGAGGACTTTTTTTAGTAATAATAATAAACAAGTGAACCGTAAAAAACCTCGTTAAGTCTATAACTTTAATAACTACATAAATAAAACGATCGCCAGAGCTTTGTGGCCGGTTGTCAAACGATTTTCTTAGAGTCGCTAGGTTGCAGGAAAACTACTTATATTGCACAACATTTGATTTAAATAATTTTAATTGATCTAAGGCCTAATTAATGTCGGAAATATTTAATTCATGTTTTGTCATCCAGAATAAAGCTTTCCCGAAAGTTTTAGAGCTCTAGGTCAAAAAGTGGGTGAATTTTTGTTGCTAACAAGACACCTTCGAGTCATATCAAGTTGCAGTTCAAATAGAAAGAAGCTAATAACCAACCAGCCAACTCCGCCTTGCTTTTGCAAGCCAGTCCCAAGCCTGGAGAAAGGAGGAGGGAAAAGTTAAAAGGATCAAATTATGATCCACGACTGGAAGTACTTAGGTGCTTCTGACACAGCCGTTTCAGTCTTAAAACACTTGGTGTAAAGGACTATAAACTATTATAAAAAAAAAAAAAAAAAAAAAAAAAAAACCAACCAGCCGCAACGAGTCGGAGGAGTTCACCGACTGGTTGGCGTTTTGATGCATCTCAATGACCACCTTTCTGTAAAATAATCCGCTAAATTATTGTGCACAACCTCTATTTTTCAAATGTGCTACTAATGTTTATAGTAACTGCAATTTTTGTCAATGTCTGTTAGACACCTAACAAGTTATTGACTTTATAGAAACCAAAATACCCACATTTCCGCATCAATTGAATTATTTTACACGTTTATTTGAAACTCTTTTGTAATTTCATCCTTTAAAGAGAAAGAATCAATAAAAAAAACACCAGATTTTTAACAGGTTTACAACATTGGTTTACGGATAGCGTGTGTACAAATTGAAAAATAGATAACTATAACAATTGCAGAAAAGTTTGATCTTGCATTATATTTTCTTACGTTAAAGCGAAATTTTGTTACGTTAAAGTTTACATTCACCGAGTTCACATCCACTGCTTTCAGCATCAAGGAGTTCCAGCTGAAAGTTACTCGGCTTGTAACAAAAGAACGTTGATTTAAAAAAATTAAAAACATGCTTGTGAAACATTTATAAAACGTCATAGCAGCATTGTATTATAAAAAAATATTCTGTGCCGGTTTCAAGCACTACCAGCAACCTGGGCAAAATTTCTTACGGTGCACCTAACTGCAATTCAAACCCATACGAACAAATGCAAAAGATATAATGAAACAAACAGTTAATAAAATTAAATAACCATTAATTAAAAAACTAAGTCTGTTTATTGTAGAGATTAACTAACGACATTAATTTGAAAAAGTAGGTCATACCAAAAAAACCAACGAAACTATAAAACCGAAATCTTTAAACTGTTTAGCTAAAGTAGTAGCCTTTTGAGAGGCTTGAACATTAGTCTCAAAGAGTCTCAATAGCCGAAGTAATTAAAGCGAGCTCATAGATGCCATTAATCTTAAGTTTTAAGTGCGTGCACTGATCTAATCTAATGAATGAGAATAATCTGGGTAATCCGCTTCGTAAAAAATAACGTCAGCTTTTTTTCACTAGAATATTAAAAAAGATAAATAATTTCAGCATGGTCGGGGGTTTGCGGTGAAACGAACTCCGATCGAACACTTCGATTATTTCTTAGTGTTGCCAACTCAACGATTTCTTGCTAAATTTTGGGAATTTACAAATACGGTTGTTGATAAATGTTGATAAACGTATTTTATCAACATATACAGCGGATATAAACGGCGTCTCCCCCTGCACTCCTTTTTCCTCCGTGACCCGGGCGGTGGCTCGACTCTAACGCCGCTACGGAGAACATTACCCGAGCGAATAATAAACAAAAGATGTTTATAGTTGCTATGACGATGAAAGTTTTTTGTCGGAATTATTATTATGCTTCTTTAGTTTATTTTTTAATAAGTTTGGTTTCTTAAATATTATTTTTTTAGGTAAACTACAATTTTTTTAAATTTAGCAAATTGTTAAATGGAAATCCGTACAAGTAAAAATTAGCAGAAGCATGTACAATTGTACAATGGTGTTTTGCTCCTCACATTTGTTAACCTTTTGCGGTAGAAAAAAACAGTTTTGACCTCTCAGACAGTGGTGGTGTTTCCCATGACAAGAAAATCTGCTTTATCAATACGTACTAGTATTTAGTATTGTTTAATTAGATAACCAATAACTCTACGTTTTTTAGGCGTGGTAATACCATGCCTGTTGGGAGTATGGATTTATAGCTAACCAGGCCTCTGTAGTCTTTCGTTATAGGTTGAATGTTTGATTGTTTTTGTTTTGGTAATTCTGTGCCAGTGGCAATTTTTATATAAATAAAAAAAGTTAAAAGAAATTTAAAATTCAATTGATTTATATGACAAATGTTAACAGAATTATTTGTGCAGAAGCAACATTTTTGCTAGTAGAAAGGTTTGCATGTTCAGAGCAACTTGTGAAAAAAACTCTTAGTAAAATTGATCAGCTTTAAAAAACAAATCAAATACAAATTAAGTAAACAAACTAAAAAATAACTATTAGCCATCTTTCAGAATTTATAACGCAAATGTATCCAAAAACTATTTTAAAAACACAATGTTTAAAAACATCATAAACGAAAACGACACTTTTTAAAATAATTTGTACTTTTTCAGCAACACATCTGTTATACACAAAAAAAACCTTTTGAAGAAACCCTGCAATAATATTAAAAACACCTTTATGACAGACGTAAGAAATTGCATAAGTACGTACAAGCGGTGCCTATATTCTGCTACTCCGCCTCGCTAATTGCGAGCCAATCCCAAGCCTGGAGAAAGGAGGGTAAAGTAAAAAGGATCAAATTCTGATCCACGCCTTGAAGTACTTAATTAGAGTCATAGCCATTAGAGTCTTAAAACACCTGGTGTAAAGGACTATAAACTATTATAAAAAAAAGCCTATATTCTGGTCCTAAACGCTGAAAAAGTAACAAGGACTTAAATAAACAACAACAACCTATATTCAAGCTTGCGTATTTCCTGCCACTTGACTGATGTAGCGTTTCTCTTGAACATAGCGCCACAAAGTTATATATAATTGAAAAATAAAAAAAAAACATTTTGATTCATCAAAATTGTATTTATCTTGCGGACTTTTTAGTAATTCAAATTATTTCTTCTTTTTATTGCATTTAAAAATAAAAACTTTTTTTAATGTTATTATTTATTTTTATGTCATTTTTCTAGTGTTTAATCAATTTTAATAAATGTTACATAAACTTACGTAACTTATAAAAGTTCAATGTAAGTTTTTTCATACGTTCCTCTTCTCAGAAACATGGATCCAGCTGCCATTGCTGAGTCAAGCTAGATAGCCAACTGGCGTGAGTGGCTAGCTAAATTCCGGCGCATGCATTATTGACTTTCCGTTGTTATTGTTAGATTTATTAGAAAAATGAAAACAAATGAACTGTACGAAACAGTAAAGTCTTAAACCGAGTTTAGAAAATTATTCTTTCTGAATACATAAATATTAAGTTATTTATTAAATCGTGTCAACATTACTAAATTAATTTAAATGCTAGACGATAATATAAAAGTGAGCTTAGTCCATATTTGTCTCAGTTAAAAACTAATAAAGTTTTCTAACCACAGTCATCATTATCATAATCGACATCATCATTAACATCATCATCATCAACAACAGCAGTAATTTTTTTTACAAATCTTTCACAAGTTTAAATTAGATTTAAATTTTAAGTATACAAGTTTAAAAACAAAACATTAAAAATAATCATTTTACTAAACATATGTTTTATTAAAAAATCAGTTATAAAACCGAACATATCTATTAAAATAGAAAACAATTGTGTTTTACACGGTTGATGTCCGTTGAATTCCGCTGCAAAGTTTGTAATTACCTTTTTGAGCCACTTTCCAGTGTGTTTTCGATCTGAAATTTAGATAATAGTTTTATTCTGTTTATCTTAGCAATATTCCTTGAAAAAAAATTAATAATTACATATCAAATTAGCATACGTTATGTACTTCGTTGGCTAATGTTTTTTTTTATAATCGCTAGGTGGTACCTGAAAAAATAAAAATTGATTTAAAATTTAATAAAATGATTAAACAGTGCATATATAAAAGCGAGGAGCGTTTTTTTTACCCAGAAATTGCAACGATTGAACCCTACACTATTATGTTTAAAATTTATTTTGTACTTTTTTTAAGCATTTCATTAAAGTTTATTTTCAATTTGTTAAATTATACTTTAATAAATTTCAAATACTAAATTTGCCGATGGTAGTTTGTTTGTGAATAAACTTTGGAGACGATAACTAACAAGTACCTATCCTACCAATATAAGAATTGAACTTGTGAAATCGGCTTTTAGCAAATCTGTCTGGCTTGTAGAATAAAAAATTGTAAAAAAAACATTTTTACGTCGAAAAATGAAAGTTAATGTTTTGTAACTATAATTATTATTTTATAACGTGGTCAAGTGTTAAGCTCCGCAATTAAGTTCTACCTAAATATAACATTTTTAAGAAGACTTTCAAAAAATGTTCGGAAACTTTCTGGAAATTTTCTTGGATAAAACGTACGTAAATTTCACGTCATTACTTAAATTTATTTTAATACAAGTTTAGTTTTATTTTAAAACAAGATTTAGAACATCAAGCTTTTTTTCAATTAGAACATCACTTACAAGTTCATATTATCCTGCTTGGCAATAATTAATGAACCTCAGCTTTTAAGTTATTATATTCGGGGGTTTCCGACTGAAAGAATTTAGGAGCTCCTAGAAATTTATACCGAGGCCGAGAAAAATTAGGCTTTCACCGCCAGCTTAATGTTGACTTGAAACTTAGTTGATTTAATTGTAGGAGTTACACAAGACAAAGGTGTTTTGGTCAGTGAGCAATGTCAATAGTGGAAATAATAAAATATATGATAGTGAAAAAAACTACAAAAATCCGTTGTTTTTGGTTACTTTTCAAGAAAAATATATTAATTGAGTTTATATAATCAAAACATGTTTTCTGAGAAAAAATATTAATAAATTTTACAAATCTGAAATTCATTGTAATTTTCCAGCTCAACGTTTTCTCTGAGAAAATTTTATTAATTCTTGTTTTTAAATGTTTTTAGCCAAAGATAGCAAAAATAAACAAATTAAAACATACGAAGTTTCTTACGTAGTTTTTGCAAAAATAAAAGTATGATGAACCTAAAAAAAGTTTATTGAGAAAAAAAATAAACATTTTGTTATTTCATTCTGAAAAAGTTTATAAAGAATTTTTTTTTTTAATTTCCTATAATACCTTTACCGCCGATCTTACTAGCTTGCTTTTCTATTCGATATTTTGCAAATTTTAGATGTGAAAATTAACCATTTTCACATTGTTCAACCAAACTGAAATTAGGAATATAGATTTGTTCCTTGCAAAAAAAACATTTTTTTAAGCATTGAAAATGTTTCTTAAGATTTTTGAATTTAAATTCAGTTAATTGTTTTATCTATGTTTAAAAAATCAAACTTAAACATAATAATAACTATATTTGAAAATTTAAAATTTTTGTTGCTGTGAAAAACTTTTTTGTATGGTTGGCTTGTTAATTTTTTAATATCAACTTCACAACGTGCTTGATATTTTGGAAGTGAAAGTCAACTAAGTAACGGTCAAACGTTAATAATGATTTGAAATATAGACTTTTTTTAAAAATAATTTAACTCAAAAATTGGCTTCTCTAGGTCCTCAAAAAACAAAACAATTTAAATATATAAAAATAACAGTAATGATTGAGAAAATATCGTTTTAAACAACAAATGGCTTTTAGAGTGAAAATTCGTGCTAAACAAATGGCTTTTAGAGTGAAAATTCGTGCTAAATCAAATATGCTGATATGTAAATAATTATCGTACCACATCGAAATAGAACGGCACCCACCCGTTAGGAACCTCGGTAATAAAGACTTCTAATTTAGTTCACTGCTAACAAGTTTAGCTACCAGTCAATCGATAGAAAATAAAATTTAATCAAACTATAAAATGTTTATTTATTTTTATAGCAACCTTATTTTGAGCTACCTAGTTATGAATTCATCTAAACACTTTAATAACAATTAGTGTGGGTAACGTTTTCAGAAGAGACAACAAACTGATAATGAGGCACACACTTTTCAAACCCACGTTAAATTAATTAAAAAAATTAAAAAAAGAATAAACAACTAAATGAACCAAAGCGTAAGAATGTTTCTGTTTTTTTTAATACTTTCAAAAGAAAAATTTTCAAAGTATTTTATTAAAAAATATCTCTAATTATATATTGTTATTTGTTTAAAAAATAGCTAAAACACCTTTAAATAAGCACTTGTAAAAGGCTTATAATTTATGTTAAAACCTACTGATAGCCTTTGCGGTTAAGATGCTGGTGAAACAAACAAACAAATATTTTCTGTTGTGTTTATATTTGTCAAGATGTTTTGAAACATGCTGTCGTCCGATTGTGAAAAACAATATAAAGAAACTTGAAAAAATACTTGCTCATTATAAACTAATTATAATTGCGACAGAATAAATATCCGACATTAATGAATCATTTTCAAGCCTCAGTTATTATTTTTCTTTTGATTTAAAAAAAATGGAAGGAAACCGTTCAAAGAGAAAACGATTACACAATCACATTTTTGAAGAAATTTCTTTTAATCTAGTGATAACTGATAACCCGTCAAAATGCTGATGTCTTTTAAATATCACCTCTTTTAATAACCGTTATTTTACGATAACAACATCACCTGACGGCCTTCACGTACATTTCTTACAAACATAAATAAAAAATAATGTATGGTGATTAGGGCCAAGTGTTCGTTAAATTAGTATAAACGCTCTTCGCGTAACAAATTAAATTATTTTTGTGAGATACCTCTGGCATAACCCATAATTTTGACAACCTTTTCATCTTACAGAAGTTTTCCACTATTTGATTTTATTCAGTATATTGTGCGAAGATTGTTTTAGGGAAACCCGTTTTGTATCATTGTTTGTTTTGCAATCGCAATGTTTCTCAACTTCACATGAAATGTTATTATCACATTTTGTTCAGTTTTAACTTCTATTAATATAAAAAAAATTCAATTCAGCATTCAGTAATTTGTAACAATGATTCTATAAATTTTATGTGGTTTAATCTGTTTAAAAAATTTTAGATTCTTTATATTAACTTTACCGCCGAATCTTGTTGGCTTACATGCTTGCTCGATTGATTGATTGCTTAAATGTTTTGCAAAACATGAAAGTTGAAATTAATTAACTTTCCGTTATCTAACCAAACTAGAATTTAAAATATAGGCATGCTCCTCATGATAATGTTTTCTAATGAAGTTTTAAAAAAATTTGTAATGCTGAAAGCTGAATAAAAAACCGATTCGACTTTGAACAAATCTGAATAAACATTTAAAACTGACGTTGGAAGTCCAATGCATGACTTCGAAGTCATAAACGACAGAAACGGCAAGTTTTATGTCGTTAGCATGAACTAGCCAAAACATTAAAAATTAACTCAACAATTATATTATCACAAAATGGCTAGATGTCGAAAAACGCCTTCGCAAAAAGTAAGTAGTATAGAAAGAAAGTGAAAACACTTTGCTGTAGCTGATAAATTAACCAATTAAAAAAATAAAACCATCTACAGTATAATAGACCAACATGACTGTTTGTAAATCAGTTTGTGCGGGAATCTTTGGTATTTATGGTAATTTAAATTGATAGATACTTATATATGTAAATTAATTAAATATTTATAAATTTATTAACTCAAATTAATTCACTTTATGTTTACCAAACTCAGGTTCTCATATTTCTTCAACCGCCATCTCCCAAATTATTGAAAGTCAGTTTCTATAAGCCTAAGCGCGTGACAAGTCAAAGAAGTTTTATAAGCAATTGAAGTTTACGTCTAAAAATTATAATATTTAAACTAATTTCTTTTATCAGACGCTTAGTAACGTTTGTCAGTAATTTTTCCACAAAACATGTTTGCTATTTAAGCGAATAAAATAAAAAAGCTGCGTGAAGTATAGGTTTTTATTTCATAGCTAAATATTGTATTTAATTAATATCAATAAAACAATCAAATTTGTTTATAGTTTTGTATTAGATCGATTTAACAACAATTTTTTAACGCATTCTGTTCTTAACGAATTTGTATAGTTTATAACGAAATCCGATAAACCTAGCGCCTCTTACCGAAAAATTGCTTATAATAATTTTTTGCTTGCAACAAATTTACAATTATCAAGTTCCATTTATAAAAGAAACACGCTGATCAACCAGGTGCTGTATGGGGTTTTTAAAAGTTTTTCTATCGTTTTTCTATCTCGCTCCCGTTTACTTCCCAACTTGCTTTCCCGTTCCCACTTGTTCTTTTTCTCTTTTGTGCTCTTCCACTTCCTCTCTTTTTCCGCTTGTTTTCTCAATCCCGTTTGCACTTCCGCTCCCTCTCCCACTCCCGCTTTTTTTCTTCCACTCTTTCTTGACTCTTTTTGCACATAAAACATAAAAAAAATTTGCTAAAAAAAACTTCTTGAAACCTTCAAACTTTGTTACATAAAGTAAATTTGAATTTTGTTACACAATAACCATTGATATTCGTACAAACGCACTTTCGGCCTAGAAGGTTTCCAGGATAATAAAATATTTGAAAATATTTAAAAACTTTAAAACTACCTTATGTCTTTCTACTTCTTGAGATTATTCCATGCCAAATTTTCTTAAATTTGGTTCAGCGGTTTGGATTTGCATAGAAAACAGACAGACAGTCATTTATATATATATAAATATAAATGAAATAAAACCATTCTTTGAATAGAGTATCGCAAAAAACGTTATAATGTCTTCAGCAATACAATTGTCTTAAACATTATGACTAAAAAGAGTTAAATAAAACATTTAAAAACTACGTTTTTTTGCATTATATATAGAAAATAATTTTCTGGCTTTTTTAAATTTGTTAACATACATAAGAGCTAACCTAAAAACGTGGCTTGCTTTCCAAACTATGAAACATTTCAACTCTCGATACTACTGTTAGCTTTTAGTATGTAGCTTCTGTTTTTTAGCGCAGAAGAAAAACAATATTTTTTAAAAAGTTTTTAATAAAAAAATTTGTGTTGAGAAAATAAAAAAAACTCAGTTCACAAACGAAAACAATTTCTAAACATTTATTCAGCTTTCTGAGTCATTGCTTCACGTTAACATCATTTAAAAAAAAACATTTTAAAATAACGTACTTTTTATTTATATTCAACAAAATCCGTTTAAATCATTCAAACACCTCTGTTACGCTGGCAGGTGAGTGCATAAATATATTTCTGTAACGGCGCATGCAGTTGTGCGCTGCTTGTGGTATAAAGACGCTAACCGTAGGATAAATGTCAGGCTTGTATGCGTTGTTTCGTTCAGTCGTGTTAAAAAATAGAATTATTTGAGTGCTGTCGCAAGTTTGGTTGTGCTGGATGAAACGGATTATTGCTGAAGGTCATTAAAATTATTCATGTATTGTAGAAGTTTGGCAGTTGAGTAAAGATCATAGAATGCCTTCACTACAACAGTTATTAGCTATTGATTGTTTTTAACTCCGCTTCAATCTTGTAAGCCAGTCTTAAGCCAGGATATTTCATCGTAAATGAGTATAGTTAGTAGTCACCAGAGAAATCGGCCGCTCATCAACTTCCTGCGTAGTAATACGTCACTGCCATACACACAAACGTTTGTAGGGTCTCATTCATATGAAAAAAGTGCATTTTTTTCATTATTATCTATATTTCATCTTTTGGCGTTTCAATATTTTTTTCTGAAACAAGCCAAAATTACCTCCAGGAGCTTCAAAAACAACGAGAATAGTTCTCTGTAAACTCCATTCACGATACTGGTGGTTTTGATACAAGGTTTTACATTTCCCAAAAGCCCCGATTCTTTTTTAAGTTTTTTAGGTTTTCTGAGCCATTTTTAGAAACCAAAACAAAAGCAAAATTTAGCTATTGGAAAATACAGCTGCCCTTTAAGAGCGTGACTGAGCTTGTGCAATTACATTTTTGGCACACGGCCACATGGCTTTCGGACGAACAACGAATGGTTTCTTTAAACAACACGTTAACCGTTTCAGGCAAAACGCCTGCACCCGCAACTCGCAACTAAACACTGCTTTTGTCGCCAGCCTTCCGACTAAAACAAAACAAAATTCAGCTCAATGCAACTCCTTAACTTTCTGCTTACAAAAATTTTGGTGAAACTCCAAGCACTCTTACGATTTTCTAAAAAAAAACATATTTTGTCGAAAGCGCTACTTAAGATGCGCGACGAACATCCAAACGTGGCTAGCAATCATAATATTTAAGATAATTAATGATTTCTTTGTTGAAAAATAAAATGAAAACTTTTTACAAGTTAATAAATGTATTAAAGTTCAATTTCGTTAATTCCATGACCTTAGCACAACCTGCCTTTACTCGAATTTGGCTATTTTTTATTTACTCGGTCAAATAAAAATTTCTTTATTAGAACACAGATATCATTGCTGCCCGACAAAGCAATAATGGAAAAACAGACACAGAGCATGATAAACAACTATTCAATTCATGGGGGCAGGACAAGCTTGCAGACCACCCACACATAAACCAATACAAGTAAAGAATCTTAAAAAATGTTTTATTTTTGCTATAAATTATAAATAAAACTACAACTTCAAGATACTTTTTGAAGGTGACTGAAATTATAATAAGTAAATAATTATTAACTTGAAGGACTTGTGGGTCGATTTCTAGACTTGACCCACACAACAGCACAAAACATTTATCAGACCTAGTATACCCCAAATTATAAAATTATAAAGCCTACCCCAAGAAGACAATGAACAGTTAACAAAATTTCTGTTACCAGACACCACTGGCTAGAAAAGCCAAAAATTTTAAATACCACCTAACGCCGTGTGCTTAAATCCGGACCGATCCTATGCAGAGAATTATAAATTTTGGTAAAAAATTATTAAATTTAGAAATCAGGTTAGTAAAAGGCTCTGTTTTCTAGGTAGTTTAAATTTTGATATATGAGGTCATTGCATCTGAAACCTCAATCATTTCAACTTAAGTGGCAATGAGTTGAAGGAAAGCCTTATGAAAGTTGTATTTTAATTCCTAATGGTGACGATGGGTTTTAAACCTGAGTTTTATTGTTTTATAAACACGTTGTATTTTTTAATTTATATTTTGATTTACTTATCAACGTCAGAGTTTAACTAAATTTACTTCAAAAGTAATTAAATTGTATGCAGAACTAGATTTGTTAAAGTAAAAATAAATTAAATAGCTTGATTTCAGCATTCCAGTTTGAAGCAATTATATTGCGCTACATTAAACAGGTAGGTAGACTGGTTTATCATTGTGTATCATTGTGTTGCTTAACCAAAAATAATCATGCTATTGTTAATCCCACAAATGTATTTCAGATCAAAAATATTCTACAAGAACCTAAAAAGATTAATTTGAGCAAAAACGCAGACCTGGTTCCACGGAAACATAAAAAGTGATTTGATAATAGTTTAGACTATTTTGAGACATTTTTAAAAGCATTTAGAACTTTTAAACAAATATTTGTATTTGATTAGCAATGTGTTCTGATAATATAGCAATAAAACAGTTCTTTTCTCAACATTACATTGGAATTCTAATGCAATATAAACTGCTCAAATCTGTTTTAAGTATCAAAAATATATAAAAAAAATAAAAAAAACACTTTTAATTTTATATGCATTGAAACAAAAAAATCTTTTTGTGTTATTCGATGATATTTCTATAATAATTTGACAAAATGGAAAGTATTTTTTTTGTGCAAATTAGAACTAAACTGTGTTCTACTTTTTTTAGTTTATAGACCAATTCTATACATATTACATCAACTTATGTGAGTTTTCTCATCCGTTCCAACTCTGAAAATCATGAGTAAAGCTGATGAAATAGCCAGCTTTGAATGGTGTCAAAAGGCTAGCTAAACGTATAATTGATTTTCAGTTTTTATTGTTTGTTTTATTATGAAAAAAAATGAAGATTCAAACAGTGAAAACTGTAAAATCTTCAGTGGAATTTACAAAACTTTAGTAAGAGGCTCAACTGCCACGTTTATACTTCATTTATTTACGGCTAAAAATCAAATATCACATAAGCAGAAATGTGCGTCTTAACGTATTATGTAAACAAGTAAAAATATAGAATACAATTTTTAAAAAATGTTTTTCTTTGCTACTTTATCTGAGTCAAGGAACTACAATTTTTGAATCTAAAACAATCGTTACGCTCAATCTTGTACATTGTTTATTTCTTTCATATGAAATCTAAATTCATAAATTTAACTCGATGTATGAATTAGTTGTTATCTAAAACACTTTATTCATATATTGTTATCGAGAATACAGCTATTCTGAAAGTTTCAAAGCTCTACGTAGATGACTATTAGTCGAATTTGTGTTTACCTGTAAAGGACAACTTTGATTAATTTTAATTGATTAAATCAATTTATGTCGGAAACATTCAATTCATGTATTATCATCCAGAATAAAGTTGTCATTAAAGTTGTAAAGCTCTAGGTGGTCAAAAAGTGGGTAAATTATTGCTTCTAAGAATTGATCACCACAGACTAACAAACAAACAGAGAGACGAGTGAAGTTAAATAAAAGCATTTAAAAAAACTTCAAAGTAATGATACTTTCAAATCAAACAAAGTATTCTCAAAATTTTAGCTCAATCTGAAAATAGGAATTAAGTGAAAAATTGATTTCAAGATTAACGGGAAACGCACTCCACGTCAAAGTAAAGTGAAATTGTATCCAAAATATTTAAAAATAAAGCCTTGGAAAATGCAATTAATTCGGAAGTAAGTGCTGTAAATTAGCTGTGAAAAAGGAGAGCTATACTGCCTTAATTGGGACGCCGTCAATAATTCAAACAAAAACAATACAAGCAAATTTTTAACAATAGCACTCTTTTAGTATTAGAAACAGCAGATAATCTTTTTATGGTTTAATTCAACTATCATGGAATTATAAAAGCGTGTTTTTAATATTATTTCTTTACATTAGAAATAACGTGTTTAGTTTAAAAATGGTAAAAAAACAAAGGTTATTCGCAATTACAGTCAGATTACTTATTGGAATGCTTGTAATATAAATAAATAATTAAAACACCTCAGTGTCACTTTACGGTTCTGCTTAAATAGAACAGAGACAAGTTTAATACGTGCTCGTGGTGCAGAGGAGCATCAATTAAACAACATATTTTCTAAATAAAATACGTGTTTTATTTAGTATAAAAATGCTGGGAAATTAGTATTTTTGTATTTTAGTTATGGTTTTAAATTCTTTTATTTTGAAATTAAATTTGAAATGATTAAAATTCAGTTTTTACACGAATTTTTTAAGATGCATGAAGTCAACTTGCAAGGTGATCAGAATTGTTGTCTGAGACATTGCTAAGCGGTTTAGTTATTATTTGAATCTTGAGGTCGGCTTAGGCGTTTATTGGGCATCTTTAATTTTTATAATGAATTAAAATTGGTCTCGGACGACAATCTCAAAATAATAAAAGGTTTCTTCATGACAAGTTCTAAACAAGAACTTGCAATACTAACTAACATGGATCGAAATAACTCATTGGAATTAGTCATGTTAGAAAATGATAATTGGTTTTCTTTTGAGATCCTAGTAAGTTCATCAACTTAAATTGGTAAAATGTTGAAATTCTTTTTCAATTCCTTGACGACAAATGAACGTACTTGTTTTTAAATAAACAATTTCCCACGCCGGTTTAGTGGTTTTTTCATATGCAGGGATTTTAATTAACAAGTAAACCGTAGAAAATAGGATTTTTCAAGTACATTATGTTTAAAAATTGCCTGTTTTTCATTTAATGTAATTTTTTCTTTTAAAACTGCATATTTTTTAAATTAATAAATGTAAATGATAATATATTTATGTTTGATTTGTTGTTGCTTTGAAACATAAATAATTAATTTTTTAAGCTAAATGATTTTTATAAAATTTTAAAAAGTTTAAAAAATACGTTGTCATGAGAAGCAAGCAAATGTTTAGGGGAAGTATGTTAATTTTTAATTTCAAGGCTTGCAAACAATCAAGCAAGCAAGTAAGGCTGGGAGTTAAGTTGATACATGGAATTTATTAGAAAAAAAAACATATATGACTGGTGAACAGTTTTAACAGTGCTTTTAAAAGCAAACAATAAACTTGTATTGTGATTTGTTGAAAGAAAGCATTTTTTTATTCTATTTCAGTAATTATATTTCAGCTTTTAAATTTCATATGTCATTTGGCATTTTGAGTGTCAACTGAATTGTGTTTGTAATTTGAGTAATAGTATTTTAAAATGCGTACTTTGTATTTTAGTATTTTTAAACTCTTGCAGCAGTATTTTTTTTTTTTGACAATATTTAGAGTGGCGTAAATCCTAAAGGACTTCAAAGCCACTGAAGGGTTCTTTGCAGAGGCAGCCATTTATAGGCGCCTACCCCTTTAGCAATGCGAGTGAACTCCTTGCTTAAGGGAGTTACGCTGGTGACGCCGGTGAGGCTTGAACTGCCGACCTAATGATCGACAGGCGAGCGCTCTACCGCTCTGCCACCAGCGCCTCTTTTGAATACTTTTCTAAAATATTTTAATATAGATTATTTTAAATATTTTGAAGTCAGTGTTTCCCACCTCTGACTTTTAAGCAAAAATTTGTTTTATACCTAAAAACAAATAATAGCAGCTGATAAAATAACAAGTGAACCGTAAAAACATTTTTGGAAATAATCGCCAAATTAAATTTACTTTGCTAGAAATACTTAAAAAACTCTTTAAATCATGATTTAAAATAGTAGAATAATGCATTGTCACCGGGTTTAGTGTTATATTAAAAATTTAGGAGCTGTTATTTGTTGGAAAATGGTCTAAAATTTGATTGTAAAGTTTTGCGGACAGACAAACAAACATACAAGAAAGGAACCTAAGCCAAACGTTGTAAAAACATCGCTTAAGAATACTTTTTATGTACAAATCTAATGCAAAAACCCCGACTAGTGACGTTGTCTAGTTTATGCGTTTATTTTCCTCACCAGCCAGCCATTTAGTCAGCCAGTCAGCCAAAGTGTTTTACTAAAATGCCTTTTTAGAAACAAACTTCTAAAAATGCGCTGAATTTACGATATTGTTAGTGTTTTGTTATATTGTAATTAGGTAATTTAAAACACTTTTGAGAAAAAATAATTATAATTTTAGAAGAACAAAGCATCGAAACAAGAACAATGCATTGAACCTTTTTCTTTTTTTCTCTAACAAACTTAAAGCAACAAAACCACAACAACTAGTATTGGTTATTTTTTTTTATTAAAATTATATAAACGCAATGCTTTATGCAAAACATTGATTACTGTGGCTGATAACAACTTGGTCATTCACTTTCAGACAATTTATTTCAAACCTATCTACATTTTTTCAAAACTAAACATTTTAATAAAAAATTATTATAATTAATTTTAGTCTACGATTCCATAGATTGAAATATAACTAATTTGAAGAACTTTATGTTGGACGCTCTAGGATTGTCGCATCACCACAACACTGAGATTAGTTTTTTTTTTTTTTTTTTTTTTTTTTATTATAGTTTATAGTCTTTTACACCATGTGTTTTAAGACGCTCTGAGATTAGTTGCTTCAAAATTAATTAAAAACTCATCATGTACGCATTTTCAGAGGTGTTTCAACGAGTTTTTCACAACTATTCGTATAACACGTTTTGTCTTAGAACACCGGATGTATAAAACTACAAACTCTTATTTGGAAGAAAAATGACGCGCTTGCAATGTTTTCTAGCTGTTACCGTAGTAAAACTGAATGTTGTTGTTCTTAACTACTTTAGTGTTGTGACGGGATTCTGCTCGGGTATTGATGCCTGACAACGAAACAACTGATTCGAGACTAACAAAGCTCAAAAGTTTATTAATACAACACAAACGACACTAATCGGACAGAGCTTCACCTCTCAAAATCGCACGAAGAAGAGAACTGCAATTCCAGTCGCAAAATTTCCTTATATAGCTTAGCACACGTGTCAATTTTAATTTACAAAAACCACCAATCCGAATGCAGCCGTAATTCCACGTGACCGTTTGACTAACCCCACGTGACCGTTTGACACACAAAAGTTTACAAAGGCAATATACATCAAAAACACCGCAACGAAGAAATAATATTAAACTAAACTCCTTTTCCAAATAGATAATTCGTTTTATAATTTGATAAACTAAAACGTTTTACATTAGCAACGATAAAAATAGCTAGAAACGACAATTAGTCAAAAGGAGTTATGATAATTACTTAACGAGCCAATCACAACGCAGAACGAAAGCGCTTATGTCAGCACTCAACAAATTTACAAGAAAGTGTGCTTAAAATAAGTTACATTTCACGCTACAACTTATTTAATACTCATCCGAAATCAATAATACTAGGTACAAATAAAGGACTACACAATATCTATACTGTTGTGTTTTTACAGTGATTTCAATAACGCCAAAACTCCAAGTTTCTTGTAATTAATTTGTTTATTACAAGCGCTAACGAATTACGAAAGTACACACGAGACAATGAAAAAGTATATAACGCGGCTCCTATCGAGTACACGTGGACCAACCAAAGATACAACATTTTTTAAGATAATAATAGTTATTTGCATAACACCTCCTTTTTTAAAAAAGATCAACTGTGGGAGTTTCCAAAGTTTGGGTCCATGATAAGTCTTTGTGGTGGTCTTCGGGCACGCTGTGATATTCGAAACTGCACCGGCACCTGCTCCGAATCCGCAATAGACAATCCGTCACTCTCCTCTTCCGACAGTTCCCGGTCTGCTGGTGGTTGTCTGCCTTCAGGGGGTTCTCCTGGATCAGAGTCTTGATCTGCCCCGTATCTGATTCTCAATTGATTTACATGTCTTTTCCAGATCGGTCCATTTGGCAAAATTCGAACTTTTATGTTGCGAGGCCCCATCACTTTTGTTATGACTGCAGGAATCCATCTGGGTTCTTTGTTCTTTTTAGGACCACAGTGGAGGGCGTAACATGGCATTCCTTCCTGGAATATTTGAGATCTTCTCTCAGGTTGTGTCACTTTCTTTTGGTTTTGTTTTTTCTGGATGGCTTGTGTTGGAGATGGAAGTAAAGCATCTAATTGACTTCGAATCTGACGACCATTTAATAATTCACTGGGTGAGTAGCCAGAATCTAATGGCGTCCGTCTGTACTGTTGAAGGAATTCTTGCAGTGCCTGTCTTGGAGAGTGTGAAGATTTTCTTAGTGATTGCTTGAATGTCTGTACAAGTCTTTCTGCTGCTCCATTCGTTGCTGGGTGATATGGAGCGCCTGTTAGATGTGTGATGCCACGCTGTCTGCACCATTCCTGGAATTCATCTGATAGAAATGCTGGTGCATTGTCTGTCACCAATGCATGGGGATATCCAAAATGTGCAAAATCCTCTTCTAACAGCTGGATTGTTGACTTGGCTGTTACTGAACCGGTAGCATGGATGCATGGGTATTTGGAATAAGCATCAATTAATACTAACCAGTTAGTGTCCATGAAGTTTATGGCATGGTCTAGGTGTATTCTGCTCCAAGGCTTTTCTGGCAGCATCCATGGATGGTTTGGAAACTTTGCTGCTTTGTTCTGGTGTTCTGCGCAAGTTGTACAGCTACGACAAAGATTTTCAATGTCGTGGTCTATGCCTGGCCAGTAGACAACTGATCTAGCCAGTTGCTTCATCCTTTGTATTCCGAAGTGTCCTAGGTGTAGCAGTTGGACTACTTGGTTTCGGATTTTTTCTGGGATGACTAGTCTTGCTCCATATCTTAGACATCCTCCTTCTGTAACTAGAGAGTCTGCTAATTTTGCGTAGTGTTTTATTTCGTCTTTTTCCATCAGTTTAGGCCATCCTTCTTTCACATATCTCATGACTGTTGAGATTGTTGGGTCTCTGCTAGATTCTTTAGCCAATATTTTAGAATCTGCTGGTTTGATCTGTTGACTGATGGTGTGAATCATACAAACTGTTGATATGTCTGCCTTTTCTTCTTTTGCATCAAAATCCTGGTCTCCTCCAACTGGCAATCTGCTGAGTGCATCCGCATTTCCGTGCTCAGTTGTTTTTCTGTATTCGATGGAGTATTCATATTGATTCAGACTAAGTGCCCATCGAGCAAGGCGATTGGCAGCCATTGCCGGAGTTCCCTTTGTTGGATTAAATAGTGAGAGAAGAGGCTTGTGATCTGTAACCAAAATAAATTTTCTGCCATAGAGATAATTGTGGTATTTTTGGAGACCATAAACAATAGCTAATGCCTCTTTTTGAATCTGACTGTATCGTCGTTGTGTGTCGGTGAGTGTCTTAGACACATTGAACAAAGGTCTTTCACTTCCGTCTGCATAACGTTGAAAAAGAACCACTCCAATTCCTACCTCAGAGGCATCACAGGAAATTCCGATCGGGAGTGTTTTGTCAAAATGGGCTAACTGGACATCTTTCATAAGAAGGTCTTTCAAGTGTTGAAACGTTACTTCTTCTTGTTTTGTCCATTGCCAAGTTGTTTCTTTTCTGGTTAGACGAGTCAACGGTTCTGATATTGTGGAAAGATTTGGGATGAATTTACTGTAAAATTGAACTGACCCCAAAAAAGATTTCAGTGTTGACACATTTGTAGGAGGTGGCATCTTAGCTACTGCATTCACCTGTTGACCCATTTTTATTCCATCTTTTGATAGCATGTGTCCGAGGTAGTCCACTGATGATTCTGCAAACCTACACTTACTCAGATTACATCTTAACCCGTTGTCCTGTAATCGTTGGAGTAAAGCTTTCAGGTTGTTTAGATGTTCTGCTGCTGCTTTTCCACTCACTAGGATGTCATCCAGATACACGGCAACTCCCTGTAGATCGCTTGTCAACTTTTCCATGATCTCTTGAAAGTATCCTGGTGCAGATGTAATTCCAAAAGGAAGTCTTGTTTGGAGTAAAACACCTTTGTGAGTACTCAATGCTAACTTTTTCTGGCTTTCAGGTGACAGTCTTATCTGATGGTAAGCATCTGCAAGGTCGATCTTGCTGAAGAAATAACCTCCACCGAGCTTTCTCATTAAATCCTCGGGTAATGGCATGGGGTGACGATGAGTTTCTAGCTGTTTGTTGATTGTTACTGAATAATCGCCACAAACTCTGAAACTGGGTTTCAGCTGTCCTGGTTGAAGTTGTTTGCGAATTGGCACAACCGGTGTTCCATAACTATTGAACTGTGTAGGAATCCACAAGCCCTTTTTTATTCCAGCTTCATAAGTTTGGTTCAGATCCTCGATAATTGCAAATGGTACTGTTCTGGGTTTGCAAAAAACTGGTTCCACTTCTGGTTTGAACTTAATGTCTAATTCAAAATTTTTAAGACAACCCAATTCTGGCTTGAACAGTTCCCGAAATTCTGAACAAAGTTGTTTACAAGCTATTTGCAAATTTACGTGTGATTGTTCTGAGACGTTGTACACCTCATTTCTCATCATAGCTGTGACATCTATTTCTAAATCAAGGATTGTTCTTCGTCCGAGAAGATTGAGGTCATGGACCTCTGAGACATTGAATTCGACTTGTCTTTTATGGCTATTATTCTCTAAATTTGCCATTATTTTGAACGTTCCCATTACTGGAATGTGGTTTCCTGTTGCTGAAACGTAAAATTTTGCAGATGGCTGCAATGATGGCTTTCCCAGGCTCAACCAGACCTCCTTTGAACAGAAACTGTCCCTTGCTCCACTGTCAATGAGAAAATTGTACTTCTTGCTGTCGAGTGTTAATGACTGAAACAAAGGTTTTGAGTCCTGGATGTTTTTTACTGATGAGTCAAGGACCACCGTGACTGTTTGTTTTTTCTTTTTGAAACACACCATCTCCAGGTGTCCCGTCTTATGGCAAAAATTACACTTCAGGTTGCTGTTTTTGCAATTCTTCGCTGTGTGGTTTTGTTTTCCACAACGCAAACAAATGTTTTTAGATGGAGAAGAGTGTTTGTTTTCAGGAACGACTGGTACCCTTCTGCTTTTTATTTTGTTGATCGAGTTCGTCAGATTCGAGTTTTGTGATGGTGTACCATACACCGTTTCCTTTGCCACTCTTGCCGCATCCTCCACACCGGCAGCCAATTCTACAGCTTTCGTGAATGTCAACTCATCATCATCCATCCTGAAAATAGCCTTCAAGACCGCTTCATTTTTTATTGCGCAAATAAACTTTGTTCTCATAGCTTCATCTTGAGGGTCCTGGATGGCGGAGAAATCACATGTGGAAGCTTCTTGTCGAATTCGGGCTGCTAGTTCGTGAACATTTTCACCAGTGTTTCGATTCATTTCTGACCAAAATCTGTATCTTTCTCTGACAATGAATCTTTTTGGATTAAATTGTACTTCCATGTGTTGTACAATCTCTTCCATGGTCAGAGTGTTGATGTTTCTTGGTGGAGTTTGTTGTTCTGCGAAAGTGTCGAGAAGTTTGTAGATGGTGGGACTTTGGCTCATGAGAAAAACTTGTGGCATCTTATCTGCAGAAACAGAATGACCCCTGGCGAATGTTGTGAAACGTGCCCAGTAATCTCTCCAAATTTCTTTTGTTGAGTCGAAGTTTGCGAAATTCGGTATCGATGCGTTCACTGGTCCCATTCGAGATAAAATTGTCTCTATTTGTTTTTGGTGACTTTCCTGCATCTTGACCATTTGTTCTTGGAAAAGAGCGATGAGCTTGCCTACGTCCGACATCTTGAAATCCTAAAAAAAAAACGATTGTAGAAAAGTATCCTGTCGACTGCGCCAATTGTTGTGTTTTTACAGTGATTTCAATAACGCCAAAACTCCAAGTTTCTTGTAATTAATTTGTTTATTACAAGCGCTAACGAATTACGAAAGTACACACGAGACAATGAAAAAGTATATAACGCGGCTCCTATCGAGTACACGTGGACCAACCAAAGATACAACATTTTTTAAGATAATAATAGTTATTTGCATAACATATACAACGTATTAAAAATTATTATCGAAAACTTAATAGGAAAGAGAAAGACGCTAGAATTAAAAGCACACCAAAATCGAGCAAGTTTGATTAATAAGCGAACCGACGCTACCTCTCTAGTCGGCGTTTTTCATCGCGCTCTCCGCCTAGTCCGCGCAATAAAGTTATTTATTACAAAATTACAATCGACGATGGAGACAACCGTGACAAGTGTATATCTGATTAGGGTCTTGTTTTGAAGTGCATTAATGTAACACATTTACTGAAAGTTTGCTCATTTTTA
The DNA here is from genome assembly GCA_963978895.1 of Erpobdella octoculata. NCBI lineage: Eukaryota > Metazoa > Annelida > Clitellata > Hirudinida > Erpobdellidae > Erpobdella > Erpobdella octoculata. Next base: position 19,630,007 of record OZ022246.1, read on the forward strand.
ATAATTTTAAGGGTGATTTTCAAAGGAGACAATCTCTTGAAATTGGTTTTACAAAAATTATGCTACCATGGCTTATAATTACCCCTAGGTTAACTTAACAAGGCTTCACACTAAATGATAGTAATTTGCAATCCAATGAACTGCTGAATTATATTTTCTGTAATTGTTATTATAATTAAATACGTAATGAAGATAGCGTTATTACTATCAATCTTATGGTTTATGTCGTCATAGACAGATTTAGTTTTAACATTAATAGTAAATTAAATAATATTAAAAATTGCATGTTTTTAAAACAATTATAAAAGCAAACAAAATTTTATGCAATTGTGTGATAAGTTTTTTTTAATAAGTTTCGGTTTAAAGAAATTAATAAATTGGTTCAATTGTGTTTATCATTTTTTCTATCTACCAATTAAACAATTTCTATTTGTTTTGTTCAATTTTTATAGATATTATTTTCTTGCTATCAGACCGTTACCACAAATCTTCAAATATATCCTGTTAAAATCTTATATTTTTTCAAATCGCAAGTCCGTGGTGTTTTCGTTTGTTTTAAGCTAGCGCAAAAAATGTTTTGTTTTTCAAATTTTTATTTAATCCTTTATATTAACTTCGTCTTTCCGTCGATCGTAGTACAAACCCTTTTCCCGTTATTAAATCGATGTGAAACTTGGTCCATAGACTCGTGAAGACCAAACATTAATTTTGAGATGGTCAATCACAAAAACAAAAACTTTTTTTAATTCTCGAGTTGAACGATATGATAAAAAAAATCTACGCGATATTGCGTCATTGTTTATTTCATTAAAAGACAACAATTTTTAAATTCCACTTTTAATTTTAATTAAATTAAATTTGTATCTAATTTCTATTTCAAATATATAAAGGATTTTTAATGAACAAAGTTTTTTATTCATTAATCTTTCTTAGTTATAGACAATGTATTTTGTTCTAAACATTCACCACATATCATGCATGTACAAGTCTCAATTAATGTAGATTTAAAAGCTATCGTGCTAAAAACAGTTTACTTTTCAAATTAAATATAATAAAGTTAGGCTCTATATTTTAAAAATAACTTTATTAGTCATGTTTAGTCATTTATTTATGCTCAAATATAATAATGGAAACTTGCCTAATGTGTTCACACAAATGTTCAAGATAATCATATGTCGGATATTCATACCTTTGCTTTGCGATCATCAATCAACTATAGATCTGATTTTTGTGGTAATGTCTTTAAAGGTTTTTATATTTGCTATCGGGGTCCTCGCTTGTATAACTTCCTTTCAGTTTATTTGAAATTAATTAAATCAATAATGCAGCTTAAAAATATGTTTGAAATCTTTTATTTTACTATCAATTGGTTTTGACTTACATACATATTCTTATTTGTTATTATTATACATTATTATTATTATTGAAATGACATCTGAAATTTTTTATTTCTTTAATGAGTTAATTTTGTGTTTTTTGCTGCTTATTATTTCTATCTGCTATAAGAATATCCCATAGATGGGAAGTAATTCCCTTGGGAGACTCCTTTTGGGTGATGTTTATTTTTTGTTTTTTTCTTGTGTTTTGTGTTCTATAATTTGTTGGTGGTAATTTCTGGCAGAGTTTTTTTAAGGTCATCTTGAACGGCTACAAATACTTATTAACACAGCCGCTTAAACAATTTACAAATCTCTGAAATATGATCACGTCACCTCACTTCTTCAAGATCTTCATTGTCTTTAAATCCAGCACTCGTCAAAATCTTATTTGTAATTCTTGACAAAATTACAGAGTCAAGCAATTTGCCAACTGATTTTAAATTACATTATTCATAGATCTATTTTTTTTAATAAATATAGGCTGAACTTATTAATTTACCTAGAAAAAATGAGTCGTTAAAGTACACTTGAAAAGGGAAAAAATGAATCAGATTTATTATGAGAAAAAAATGAATTTTAAACCAGAGGAGCTGCGTTAAGAAAAACTCGAGCACCAATTTGAGTGTGTGAAAAGTGCGGTTGAAGATTGAGATGAAAAGGCGGAGCTGACGAGAAAGGATGTATAGATGCAGCAAGGTGGAGAGATGTCTAGGAGTAATTTTTTTTAATCGGTTATATTTTAGATTTGGCGGTTTTTTATTTAATGCAAAATTTTTTTTCAATTCAACCATTATTGAGCTAACAACTCGCTAGAATCCATATTTGGACTGAGTCTGTCTTTTGTTGAATCTGTTCTCAGCCCATTGATTTTTCAAGTCCATTTCCCTATCTTTTGCCTGTTGAGCCAGATAAGTAATTTGATGTTTTCTCTTTTGTTGAGAAGTTGCCATGCCCGGACCTTTTCTGGCACCGTGAGAAAACACCGTTATGTCTCTTGTCAGCTCTTTCATCCTTTCGACCTCGTACTTACTCAGATGTTCACTCAGCTTAACGTCGATGACTTCTATGTTTGAATCTTGACTTCTTTGTTTGCCCATCAATTTGGCAAGCCTTTCATTAAAAAGTAGATCTTCTTGCGTTTGCTGAGACAACTCTGACTCGTTGTGTTGATAATATTGAGCTGCATCGTCGGCACCGCCATTATCATCGTCATCCCGATATCTGTACAATGAAGACATATGGGGCAACGAGGAAACATTATAGGATGGCATTAGGTCATTTGCATGATCATCATCGTCGTTTCCAGGCTGTGTTGAAAAACCATGAGTGGACCCAGTGAAAGAGTTAGCAACACAATCTTCATCACTTACATCTCCACTGGCCAGCTCCTTCAATCCAATAAAATCAGTGTTAAGTGACTTTGAACCGGACTGTTTACCGCTTAATTCTTTTGCTTTAGAAATAGAAGCCGTTGAACTGGATGCAAAAGTTTCAGCTGGATTCTGGTTTTTCTTGGAAAGAGTGTGAGGGATGAGAGGTCTATTTGTCTCCTTGGTCGGACGGTACTTTGGTTTTGGTAACATATTAAGCAACTCTGAGGCACCTTTACGTTTTTTTGTTGGTGGTCCAATCATTTTTTTGTTTCCTTCATCCTCTGAATCTGAATTGTCGATGACTGGCAATGAAACGACAATTCTATGTTTTTTGTTCTGTGGTGGTTGTTCTCTTAGTTCGAGTTCTTTGGCTGATGGCAGGATTATCATCTCGGCTTCCTCTTCTTCGTCAAAATTTTTTGGCGCAGGAATATTTTTAAAAGTAATTAATTGGTCATTTGATTGGTAAGTAGCATGGACACTTGAATCTGCAAAAGTTTTAGAACTTTTAGGTAGAGGCGGTTTTGATGAAGCAACTTCTTCAAAGCTTTCATTTTTTCTAGTAGCAACAATCGTTTGAATGATTTCTCCATTATTTACATCATCACCATCACATTCCTCATCGCTGATCTCGTAATCGACCAGCATCGACATGCTATCAGTTTTTTTTGACAATTTTTTACAATCAAAAGATTAAATTGTCTTTTAATCGCGACGAACATTTCTAGGAAATTGAATATAATAAACATTGATTAGTAAATTATATATATATATATATATATATATATATATATATATATATATATATATATATATATATATATATATATATATATATATATATATATATATATATATATATATATATATATATATATATATGCGTTATTTCGTGGTGGATTGTAAGCCATACAAGTTTCTGATATATGTGGCTCGTAAAAACATATCAACGCTATGTTTCCTTATAGTATATATATATATATATATATATATATATATATATATATATATATATATATATATATAAACATATATCTTCGATAGCTATTAAATTAGCTAGTGACGGATTGTAAGCCGCACAACTTATATATACTATCGAGAATTGATTCGTACCCATTCATAGTCGAGTGTTGTGTTCAACATACCCCAACAAAAGCGCTTAACAACCACTGTTTTTTGGCGGTGGAAGTGGCGCAGACGGTAAGGTATTTGGCATGATGCAAGGCGGTGTTGCCGATCCGACAGTCGTGGGTTCGAGTCTGAAGTTGAGACTCATATATATATATATATATATATATATATATATATATATATATATATATATATATATATATATATATATATATATATATATATATATATATATATATATATATATATATATATATATATATATATATATATATATATATATATATATGACTGTTTGTGTGTATGTATGTCTTTTATGCATTGCTACATCATCCATCCGATCGTAATGAAATTATCACATAACATTGAGAGTCAGTGGAGAAAGGTTTTTGTGGAAAAAAATTGAAATCGCTCACAAAATGAGCGGAGCGGGAGAGCAAGCAAAAACGAGAACTGGAAAATAGGCGTGAAGGGAAATAGAAAAGCGACAAAAAGCGAAAGAGCAAGCGGGAAATGGAAAGCGACCGGAAACGGGAAAACAAGCGGGAGCGGGAAAGCGAACGGGAGCGGGAATCCAAATCAGTTTTATCAGGGAACTAGATTCCTGCTACCAAAAAAAGATAAACAACGCCAACTTTACTAAATCTCTTTAATAGGACAAGCAGCATCAAAATAAAACAAAAGATTTGCTGCGATTCCAGGAACTAGAGAAAAAAATCATATTCGGTTTAACATACTGCTGGTGTTAGACTGTTCCAAACTGTGTTAGATCACCTACTAACTTGTGAGCACAAACGCACAAGACTGCACATGCTAACTTTGCTTCTCTTTGATCAAATAAAAAAAAATTTATGGTTTTCATCTTTATTTTACAAATTATTTGTTAAACTTTAAAGTAAATTTTATGTCGTATTAAAATAACGTGATATGTAAAACGAAAATTTCTTATTTTGACTGTATACACGTGTATATGCGTTTAGACTCTTAGAAACATTTAGGCTTTTAATTTCTTGAGTTTCAACATTTTATGAATTTAACAATCAAAATCAAACGTGAACAATAATTTTTAAATCAATAAATTTAATTTTCTGTAAAAAATTTGGAATTAATAAATTGTATTCAACGTTATTGGTCTACTCTAAAAGTAGCGTAACAGAAAGTGTTGATATTTATAACATTAACTTATTTTTCAACAAAAAAGTGAACCTGTTGTGTTGCATTAACAAATTAGATTATGGTTTAGCTCACGTGTTTGAAAACAAAAACTGCTTCCAAGAATTTACAGCGAAATATTTCACAAAACAACAATTATTCTGTAGAAGACCATTCACAAAACAACAATTATTCTGTAGAAGACCATTTACAAAACAACGATTATTTTGTAGAAGACTATTCACAAAACAACAATTATTCTGTAGAAGACCATTCAATGATGTGACAGGTGACAACTGCAAACAAGTGCGCCACCTAAACCTTTTGATGGCTTGTCCATTCATTTGAATAAAATACTCTGTTTTTTGTTTCAGTTTATATTTTAAAACATTTTGTGTTGATTTTAAATTCAGCATTAATTTGAATAGTTTTTTAGAGTTTTGACTCTAAACCAAATCACTTCGAAACAAGCCGCTAGCAACTTACGCAATAATATTGTTACTTTTCAGTTTTTCAATAGTTGAATAATCCCCTTAAAAAATGTATACTTATTAAACATTAAAATTAATAATGATTAATTAAATTCAAACAAAATGATGAAGTTCAAGTATCAATTATGTTAGATGTTCCAATTTATGAAAATATTAAATTTTATAGAAAATTTTGTATAAAAAACATCAAACAATTATTTCATTATAATTGTTTTTTTTAATATTATAATTTAAAACGTTAGTATTATTTTTTTTAATATTTGGTTTTTCAGAAAATTTAAAAACGGTTTTGTACATAAAAGAGACAACAATTTGATTGTTTCATTCGTACGAAAACAATATTTTATTCATTATACTTATTTTTTCGTAGTTACTTTGTTGTTCCAATGAGTACTTAAAAACTATTATTTTTCAGTTTAAACTTTTTGAATTTGGTTTTTACTGCATTGTTGCTATATACAGTATAGCTGGGTTACCCGGCGTTGCCCGGGGAATTTAAAGGTTTTTTTATCGTTTTTCTCTCTGGCTCCCGTTTCCTTAACCGCTCGTTTGCCCGGGCATCTTTGCATCTATTGAAACATTTATGCAGATACTTTTGATTTTTAATTAAAAGAAATACAACAAACACATACAGTCATTTTATTGCAAAGCTTTCTGATACACAATGTTTTTTGTTTTTCCATAAGGTGCATTAATAGTTATACTATTATACTTAAAATACATTAATAGTTATATTGATATACTCACTCACAATAAATTTTTCAATTTTCTTGTCTGTAAGCACAAAATAATATCTGTTAGACTAAAAGTAGCACAAAATAATATCTGTTAGAGGTTAGAGTGGTTAGATCAACTCCGCCTCGCTTATTGCGAGCCAGTCCCAAGCCTGGAGAAAGGAGGAGGGAAAAGTAAAAAGGATCAAATTCTGATCCACGACAGGAAGTACTTAAGTGCTTCCTACATACAGCCATTAGAGTCTTAAAACACATGGTGTAAAGGACTATAAACTATTATAAAAAAAAAAAAAAAAAAAAAAAAAAGAGTGGTTAGATTGGTTAGAGTGGTTAGACTGGTAGAGCGATAATGATAGCCTGACACACAACGACCGAAACAATTTACAATTTAATATATACACAACAATAATTAACAATTAAATAATATAAAAATAGTAGCCTAAGTAAATAATATAAGAATAGTAGCCTAAGTTTTTAAATTACTTTGATTTCGAGAAACCGAGACGATAAACAGCGAATGTAAACAAAACATAGCTCTGATACAATAGCGAAAATATTTAAAAAAATTAATTTTCTAAAACATTCAAAAACATTTGAACGATATACAGTAATTAAAAAAATAATAGTATAGTATATAGTATATTATATATTACTTTTGATATATTGATATAATTGATATAAGTAAAATAATACTCACTTTTGATTTTGAGAAATCGCGACAACCAACAACGACGGAACAGAAGTCGAAAGCAACCCTAAGCTCGTTAAGCCGCGATATAATTGCATAGATAAAATATTTCTAAAAATTAATTTTCTAAAATTGCATAGATAAAATATTTCTAAAAATTAATTTTCTAAAAACATTCAAAACAATTTTTTTAAATAAATGAGATTATTTGTTAGGTGGTAAATGTTTATTATGTAAAATTTCGTGCAAATCCCTTCATTGGTTTTGGCGTTATTAATGAACATACGTTGCCTTTTATATATATAGATTTAATTTTAAACCTGTAAAAAAGTTGAACAAATTAATTTAACTAAAGTTTGAATAGAATTGTTTAAAAATTTTATGATTAAAAATATTCAATAAAGATAAAAACATTAATTTTAATAAATATGCTGACAGCTTATTTAATTTTAATTTTAGTCCAAATTGCAATAATATTTAGTAAAGGAAGTGCAAAAACGAGAGATTTCAAAAAATGTTCTCTTTTTGGTAAAAGCACAGAAGCGTTGAGCTGTACTATGCCACCCACAAATGTCTCTATCATGTCATCAAAACTTGCTTGTGCAAATAAATGCGTCTCAACAAGCACAAATGTCTCAATCATGTCATCAAAACTTGCTTGTGCAAATAAATGCGTCTCAACAACTGTTGGCAACCAATTTCCATCTTCTTTGTACACTATCAATAAAAACGTTGTCAATTATAAAAGGTTTTATTTTATTCCACATCAATTTCATGAAATGTATCCTGTTGTCTGAGACATCCAAGTTTGTCTGGGATTCAATTATCAAGCATCTTCTGGATTGTGTCAGCTGTTTGATAACTATTGTCCATTGAAAAATCTTATTTCAAATATTGAAAATACACTGGAAATTTATTACGGAGTAAAAAATTATTAATTAACTGATATTTAAATCTAAACAAAATTTCTAAATTTTTACAAAAAATAGCTTAACAATAATTGAAACATTTTTGTTTTATTGAAATAATTTTTATTTGTATTTTTTTATTTCAAGGTCGTTTCAAAGATGAATTTAGTGTGTTTTTTCGGAAGTAAGATGTTGTTGTCAACAGAACGTTTTAAGACTAAAACATTTTTGTTCAATGTCTAATTTAAATTAAAAAAAATTAGTTGACAGCAAAAACAAAATAGATTACTGCAAGAATAAAATTCGGCATTCTATTAAACCCTTTTTTAATTTTCAATTATTTTTGTAGTTTTAATCGTAGTTTAGATTTTTGTCAACTGAAATTGTTTATGAAGTTTTAAGCAGTTATTTGAAAAACATTTTACAAAACACTGCGTAGAATGCTCCGTAAAATAAAATCAGTTTTCTAAGGTAGTACAAAGACTGTGCCCGCATAACATCAACAAGTATTTTTAAGATAAAACTCTTGTTATATATCGTGATATTTTTAAAAGCTCATTTATTCAGAAAAAGTTATAAGTTACTAATTTTCATTATTTAGTTTGTGTTGCTCAAACATGATGTGAATAAAAATATCCTAGTTGCGCTTTCATGGGGTACTCTTGTTTACAGGTATAAAGGTGTAACGGTTTAATGTGTGACTGCATATTAATTTGTATAAATGATTTCATTAACTTATAATTTCTCTTTCTATTTTTGACAGTCAATTTTTTAATCACTTCTTGGTTATTAATTTTTTCAATTTTTCATATTTGTTTTTGCTTGATGACATTCAATAATAAGACTAATACGTTTTGCAAATAAATCATAAATGTCAAAAAAAAGATCTAAAGTTTGATTTTCAAACTTTGCCTTTAATTCTCTTAGCTCCTAAACTTAAGCCGCAGCCCGACCTCGCTGGACTTCCCGCGAGAAATACTTAAGCTTCAACCTCTCACTAGCAAGAGGTGTTTTGTTTAGCAGTATGCTGTGTGTGTTTACAATTTTTGTAGGGAAATGGCTTTAGTTTAAAAAAAAACAGATTTAAAAAAAAACTTTTGGTTTAATTAAATGAAAATATTTGTTAGAAGAAAAGCGGTAAGTTATTTTAGATTTTGATTCTACTCAAAACATTGACCTGTTCTATAAAAATCATTTGTCAAATAATTTGTTAACAAATTCTATTCCCATAACAGATTGCCAACACTAATTGTTTTAAGCTAAACAAACAGATGAGTGACCCGGAACTTGATGAAATGTATTTGAAACTTTCAACATTACTTCACCAACAACACAAAATGTAATGGAAGTCGTCAATTTTTATTGCAGCAAGTACAAACAAACAATGTTGACATTTTGTAAAGTTTTTATCTCCTTCAAATTTGATTTGTGTTGCTCAAACAGGATGCGAAGAAAATTATCCTAGTTGCGCTTTTATGGGGTGCGCTTATTAGTTATAGATGTCCCGGTCACAGGTGTGTTGTATAAAAGGTATGACTGCATATTAATTTTTATAAAGGCTTCTATTAACTTCTTATCTCTGTTTCTATTTTTATAATCAACTTTTGAGTCACTTCTTGATGATAGATTTTTTTATTCTTTATAAATGCTCTTGCTTGTTGACAATGTAATACTCAGTATTTAGTTTTGCAAGCAATCAAAACGTTTTATGTTTTAAAAATAATAATGTAAAGAGAATGATTTTAAAATATGAGTTTCGAAAACATAAAGTCATTTGGTTTTGAAAGCTCAATTTTGTTCAGTTGTTCGTTCATTGGTAGCAACAGCCCGGCCTCACTATACTTGTTGTTGTTGTTGTTGTTTATTTAAGTCCTTGTCACTTTTTCAGCGTTTAGGACCAGCTTCACTATACTTCCCGCGAGAAATACTTAGGCTTCAACCTCTACGCCTCTGAAAAAAACGCTGGTAAAGCTAAAATTGAAAACGCATACTTCCTTTTATGCTAATGCATGGCGCACCACTGTTCTCAGAATTCTATATCCGCCCCTGATGCAATACAGGATACAGGATAGAGGGGCACCAGAGTTGTCTTGTAGGTTCCTGTCTTGAATTTTTAAAGTCAACTGCAATTTATGCCTATCACATTTTCGTTCCGTGTCGTGGTCTGGCCGGTTTGAATTCCTGGCTACGTCACTATTTCCGTGCCTGCCATTTTTAAGTTTTTTTAGGCCCTGGCTTATGGCCTAAATATAAATTTACATTGCGACGTTAGATGGCGCTGCCATATATAGTCATTAAAACGGAAGTGATCTGGTGCTCGTCTTTCCGACGTTCGTCAACTCTCCCTACCAAGCCGGTTCGAATCTGCTCCGACCTGATCCCACCAGTAAGACGTGTTCGTAATCTGGGGATCTGGCTGGATTCAGATTGTTCTATGGCCAGTCACATCAACAACACGACCCGTTCCCGCTATGCTTCTCTCAGAGAGAATCACAGCATCTCCTCTAATCTTTCAATTGACGCCCGGAAAATTCTCATAACCGCCTTGGTTCTTCCAAAGATTGATTACGGAAATTCAACTCTAGCCGGACTTCCTTCTTGTCATCTGGATCGGCTTCAAACTCTCATCAACACAGTCGCCAAAATAATCTACAATGCTCGGAAATATGACCATGTCACCCCACTTCTCAAAGATCTCCGCTGGCTTCGCATTCGGCAACGAATCGAGTACAAAATTTCCACAATAGTACACAAATCTCTGCACGGCCAAGCTCCTCCATATACCTGTCTTTTGCTCATGTAGCCAATGTACCTGGTCGGCAGAGGCTCAGATCAGCATCCAGGGGCCTCCTCACTTCGCCTCCGGTTCATCGCGCGACGCTCGACGGAAGATCCATCGACGTGATTGGACCTGAAATGTGGAACAAACTCCCTTTCCACATCATCTCTACATCCAGTTCAGCCACACAGCACTAAAGACATTTCTGGTCACTAAATTTTTACCCTAACGTCTACAGTGGTCTTGAAGTTCTTTTGAAGAACATACGCCACTTCAATAAAACTCGGATTCATTATCATTAATTAGTTTTCGTAATTTTTTTTGGTTTCAAGACTTGTTATATAGAAACTATTATTAATACCGTAATAACATAGTCAGATAAAATGGCAGAGCAAAATTTTTAATTGTTTGATGGTTTGTATTTTGTTTTAAACTTTTTTCATGAAGAATGTTTACCTGGAAGTCTGGTAATAACAGCACATCTTTTTAAGCAGCTGACCCCCGCCCCCGGATGTTTTTCGTTTTATTTTGATGCTGATTACTAGGTCGTATGACGGTGTGGATTGTCGATTTTGATTGAATGTCAAAAATGAGCATTTGTTTGGAACTGTTAAACGTGAGATTAGTATAGGATGCATTTTTCAATTGCTGATACCGCTGAAATAACAGACTCTCGGGGTTCGACTTACACGGTAAAAACTTTTCATTTTATATTTATATTTTAAATTATAGGCTTGCCTTAGACCTAATCTAATTTTAACTTGAATTTAACTATTTTTATCATGAATATTTCACCTTTGTAAATGTTTAAGACGACTCATTACTCAAAAGTCGTTTGAGCAATGAAATGTTCACTTTATTATTATAACTAATAACAAATTGTTCCATCTACAGGTGTATAATCTACAAATAAATGGAGTTTATCATTGCTCACTGAGATATTCCAAGCTGTATGACTTAAGTGTTAAAGTGAGATTCAGAAAAAAAAATCTTTTTTTTGTATATATATATAAGAAATTGTATTTTACAGCTTAAGAAAGAATTTGAAACGGATGCTCTGCCTCCATTTCCTCCTAAAAAAATATTTTCTTTGTCTGCATCACAAATTGAATGCAGAAGAATTGAACTTGAGAAATACATTCAACTTAGTAAACTCCCATTTCTTATATATTACGTCTTAATTTATTTTGATGTTATATTTATATATCTGCTTTTATTTACAGTCAGCCAGATACCTCAAGTGGTAGCTAGTGATACTTTTGTGGATTTCTTTTTAACTGCCCAAAAAGTATGATTTTTATATAATTTGTTCATGTTATTGATCAGACAGCAGGATACTTACTAATATGATGATATGTTATGTTACTTTAATTTTTTTAAGGAAAGTCTTCAAGAAAAAGATGAAGATGTTACACTGGAGGTATTCATGCCTAACGACCACAGAGTGGTTGTCGGTGTGAGATCTTTAGATAAGACTCATACCGTTTATCAGGTATTTATAGTTATTGTTTTATTTAATTTTCTTACTAAATTTAAATTATTTACTGTTTTCATCTGATTGCGTTCACTTTTTTTAGTCAAATCTATCGTATAGCTTAACTCGTAAAAAATTTGCCATTTTTTTCAGGAAGTAGCTTCAAAGCTAAATCTTTTGGAGCAATATCAACCCTACTTTGGTCTTTTTCTTATCTGCAAAAACAAAAACAATGAAATGTCCAGTAAGTTTCATTTTACTGTGATATAGATGTTTTATAATTGATTGGATATTACAATTTTTAAGAAATGCTTTGGTAGTACAAGGGACTTACCTAAGGTCTTTTTTTGTGAGCTGGTTCTCAGAAATAAAAAGGGACAAAACCATTTCTGTTCAAGATAAATTGGTAAACAGACATTATGCTGTCAACATTTTTTAACTTAAAAGAGCTGTTTTTGATTTGTACAAGTGTTTATCATAATTATGTATATTAGTTTTCCTTATGTTAATTTTCCATCAAAACTGCAATGGAGAGTTTCATTTGACTCAGAATTCATCTGAAATTAAAATAATGAAAACTCTAAAATTCTTATTCTAATTTTTGTTCAATGAGAAATTTTCAGAAGGGGCCCATGGGCTTGTATTTACTACCAAAAAATATTTATAATCAAAACTCACGAATGAACCAAATGTCGATAAAACAATTTTATTGTTCTTTAATTTTAAATGTTATCGATATTTTATTGAATAAAAAAAGTATTTATATTTTTTAAATATCTCTTCTGAGCTATTTCTTGTAATTTCAATTATGTGTGGAGCAAAACTACTTTAAGAATGAAAATGAAATGCCTGATATTCGACTTATGCTTTATAAAATAAGAAGTTTTCTTTATTTTTATTCTTGTGTAGTTGTCAGGAGACTTCAAGGGTTTGAGTCACCTTACATATCGCTCAAATTTGCTATCAAATCGCCAGATCTTCATCAGATATCCATCAGGAAAATGTAAGTTATTTGATTTATTATTATTATTATTAAACAGTTGATAACCCAACATATAAATCGTTTAATGTAAAATGTAAGTTATATATTTTATAAATCATTTTATTACATTTAGCAAGATTAAATTTCTGCCTATCTGCTTATTGGAGAAGACTAATTTATAACCTAAATTTAAATAATAAAACTTAAGTAAATTAAAAAAAATTACCTTGTCAGATACTGGGACCCATGTTACGATGATGACCTCTTAGACGATAGAGTGTCAATGAATCTTCTCTACCACCAGGTAGTTTCAGATTTTCAATATTACGTGTGAATTTTCTGTTTCAGTTTAAAAAATTTAATCAATTAAACACAGGCAGTATGTGATATCGAGAATGGATGGCTCGAATTGAATTCTTCCCAACTGGAAAGGTTAAGGTCACTGGCTAAAAAAGGTTCAAAGATAGAAGTGAGTTGTCACATCATCATCGATGTGTCTCATGTTTTAATTATATCTATAACTCGTTGCATTATTTAAATTCTTGATTTTTATTTAAAATTCACATAAAATGAGACTTTTGATGGTTGACAGTATTTGAAATATGCTCGCAATCTGAAATTCTACAACCACATACTGATGAATCCGTGCGTTGCCGATTTCCCCGATCCATCTTCCTCTGTCGTTGCTCTCGCCGGGAACAAAGAGCTGATACTGAGGGTCAAAATTAATGTTAGGCTTTTTTACTGAACGTTTGTATTTAGTTATAACTAGTTTTTTTCCAAGACAATGGTTTAGGAAATTATTTTAAATTTTTTTATACTGGTGGTACCATTGAATTTATTAAAAAGTGCTATATAAGTTCATTTGGATTTGATTTTATTTTATTTTATCTGATTTAATATGATTTGGTGATAGTAATAGTTTGGTTATGGTTATGATGAAGTCTTGAAATTATGATATTAATTTAAGGGTGAAAGCAAGGACGTTGAATTTAAAGTTACACGAATCAGATGTTGGAGGATAGCTTCCCTTGTTAGACATTTATTTTAAATAATTGATTTTATAGTTTAATCTTCTTTTTATAATAATAATAATCATAATAATAATAATAAGGGCATTCATCTCTAGAAGTGTTGAAATGATAATAAACTTACAGGTTCTTGAAAACTGCAATACCATGATATCTTCACTCGGTCCAAAAGCTTTAGAATTGTCATTTGAGTATTTGGTTGCTAAGAATACTCTGAAGTGGATTTCCATATACAGCACCCAGGTTTTCAGACTTTCATTTGTTTTTCAATTATTTATTTGTCACAAACTTTAATTTATTATTATTATTATTTTACTTTTTTGTGCTGGAATGTGCTGTATTGAATTATATTTATGTTAATTTGTTCAGGCAATACTTATAAGCATGTGTCTCCAGAGCATTGTTGATGAACTGATCATGAAAAAGAATGGTGACCATTTCAGCAAAGTAAAGATAAATTAGTTTTTATTTTAGCTTAATTTGTGTTTTTTTATTTGTTTATATGAATTATTACGGATTTTTATTTTTTATTTATTGGTTGATATTTAGGAATTTAACTTTTTCTTTATTGATAAGAATTTTTATGGAATTTTAATTTCTTTTTGCTGGTTGATGTGAATTATTTATGAATTTACTTTCTCTTTATTAGTTGATATGAATTATGAAATTTTTCTTTTTTATTGGTTAATACCACTGAATTTTATTTGTCCTGGTTTTTTGTCTTAGGCTCATGGGAGAAAAAATTTCAGTAAATCAAACAAACTAACTGAAGCCAAATTACTCCAAGATGTAAGTGGAAAATGTCGTTTAATTTCTTTGAAATGAAACCGAAAAATAAATTTAGGTTTATTTGTTTTAACAGGTACTCATATCTCAGTCCAGTCAACAATACTTTACAGGAAACAATGCTTTCGATGAGATTCAAGATGATGACTTATAACAGTTAATTACTCCTTACAGTTATTCGTATTCCACTTTTAATGCCTCAATTTACAGGACCCGATTCTTCTGCATTGTCATATATTATACAGTTTATTCAGTTATATATGCTTGTATTTTATTTGTACTATAAATAACCACATGTGACATCTGATCGAGATTTCCGTTGGCACGGTTACGAACCTTCCACTTGAGCTGTGACACTTATTGACAGGGAATGGAAGATAATGGTTTTATTAAAGTCATTCTAATTATAGCCAGCTAATGATGCCTGCATGTTTTGTCATATTTCTAAAATGTGTACTGTCTGTATTATTTTATTGATTCAATATCATCACATTCATTTTTGTAAATGATTTGCATGCATTATATATGAAATTAAAAAATGAATTGATTTTTGTAAGCAATTATTTTTAAAGTCTGAATTTAATTCAGTATTTATAAATTTAAGATGTAGAGACATGCCTGGTATATTTTATAAAGAGTTGAACTTCTATCTGTATGGCAGTGTGAAATGATAAAGATTCGACAAATTGTGTGAGCTGAATGAATTTCCTTGTAAGCAAATCTTGTTTCTGTGAAAGAATTTAAGTGTCAGGTTGATGCATGTCAAATGTTTATCCTGAACGTTTCCATCGATGTTTACTAAAGTTTCCCGCAGCACAGCCCACTTGCTGAAACTTTGAAGAGCCGTGGTTTTCTCAGTTAGCAGGTTAGCTTAAATCTGTAACTTTGACGCAACTACTATTTAGTACGGCCTAACATAATTAACTCACAAATACGGACTAACCAGAAAAGGGTGGATCCAGAGGAATTGAGGAGTTTGAAAATTAGGAGGGCAGGAGTCAGAAGCGTCATTTCAGGGAATCCATGGGGTCATTTTGTGACGGATTTCAATTTTTTTTCTCTATATTTGATTCCCCTTGACTCTCAAGGTTGTGTGAAAATTTCATTACGATCGGATGAATGGTGTAGCAATGCATAAGAGACATACATACAAACATTCATTTTTATATATATACTAGCGGGGTTGCCCGGGGTCTTTAGAAGTTTTTCTAATGTTTGTCTCTCTCGCTCCCGTTTCCTTCTCCACTTTCCCGTTTTCGTCGCGTTCCCGGTCGCTTTTCCGCTCTCGGTCGTTTTCCAGCTCCCGGTCGCTTTCCAGCTCAGAATTTTGTTATCGATTTTCTCTCTTGCTCGCGTTTCCTTCCAAGCTTGCTCTCCCGCTTCCAGTCGCTTTCCGCGTTCCCGGTCGCTTTCCCGTTCCCGCTCACGCTTGCTCTCCCGTTCCCGGTCACGGTTGCTCTCCCAGTCACGGTTGCTCTCCCATTCCCGTTCACGCTCATTTTCTCTTTTCCATTCTTTCATAACTTCATTTAGCCTATATAACGTAAAATAGATTTGCTAAGACTATAGATATATATGAATGTTTGTGGGTTAGTTTGTCTATTATAAAAACGGGAAAGCGACCCGAAACGGACAGCGAGCGGGAACGGAAAAGCAAGCGTGAGCGGGAATGGGAGAGCAAACGTGAGCGGGAACGGGAAAACGACCGGGAGCGGGAACGGGAAAACGACCGGGAGCGGGAAAGCGACCGGGAGAGGGAAACCGACCGGGAGCGGGAAAGCGACCGGGAGCGGGAAAGCGACCGGGAGCGGGAAAGCGACCGGGAGCGGGAAAGCGACCGGGAGCGGGAAAGCGACCGGGAGCGGGAAAGCGACCGGGAGCGGGAAAGCGACCGGCAGCGGGAAAACGACCGAAAACAGGAAAGCGAGCAGGAGTGGGAAAGGAAACGGGAGAGGAGACAAACATTAGAAAAAACCCGGGCAACGACGGGTATCTCCGCTAGTATATATATATATATATATATATATATATATATATATATATATATATATATATATATATATATATATATATATATATATATATATATATATATATATATATATATATATATATATATATATATATATAGTTCCCGCTCGCTCACCCGCTCCGCTCATTTTGTGACGGATTTCAAATTTTTTCTCTATGTTTGATTCCCCTTGACTCTCAAGGTTGTGTGAAAATTTCGTTACGATCGGATGAATGGTGTAGCAAACTAGCAATGCATAAATAACATACCTATATATATATACATACATATATACAAACATACATTTTTATATATATAGATATAGATAGAATAAGTGTAAAGGTCCTACGCAAGGGCGCGCTAATTGCGAGCTAGTCCCAAGCCTGGATAAAGGAGGAGGGACAGCTAAAAGGATCAAATTATGATCTACGACAGGAAGCACTTAGGTGCTTCCTACATACAGCTATTTCAGTCTTAAAACACTTGGTGTAAAGGACTATAAACTATTATATAAAAAAAAACCAAAGGCGCCGGAATGGTTTTGAAAGTGGGGGGCCAACAAATTTTTTTTTGGAGTCTTTAAATGTCCGTAGGCGAGTTTTACAAAATGTATGATGAAATGCATCCATATCTGAAATCATTGATTTTAAACAAAAAAATTCTAAGATAAAAAGTAACTTTTATTTCAAATACACTCGATTTAGAAATACGAAAGATGTTCAAATTAATTTTTTCTTCAATTGAATCATGTATTGTCATTCAATATAAAGCTATGCTGAAAGTTTCAGCTTCCAAGCTAGTCAAAAAGAAGGTTAAATTTTACTTACAAGATTTGCGTACAGAAAAAGCCACACACACACACAAACAGAGATTGTAACCTAGATAAAAGTTTGTAAAAAAAATGAAAGACAGTCTAGTTAGTGTTTAGATAATTACCATTTTACCAAAGTCTAAAGTAACTAACCGTTTACAAAAGTTAACTACAAATTGCAACTTTAACTACCATTTACCAAAGAAATTACTTCTTCTGTCATTTAGCATACAAAAAAATTTACATATTTCCAACAAGTTTAGATTGTCTGTTTTTTCTTTATGTACAGTTAAAAGTTTAATCTAGTTTGGGTCATTGTTGTCTGCAAATAGGTGCAGAAAAGCTTTTTTCTGATGTTGCATTTGATATCGGAAAAACCAAATACAATTTTAATAATTTGTCTACTTGTGACAATAAAGTTCTTATAGTTGTATTTTTACTGAACATATCAACAATTGACAGACTCTCGATGGGTCTCTCGTTATAAAACCATATTGGTATTTGATAAAGAGTGAGGGGGGGCAAAATGGCGTTTTGCCTTTTCACTTTTGAAAGTGGGGCCACTGGCCCCCGGTTCCGCGCCGATGGCCTTACCGCTATTATCGATGTCCGACGATAGGGAGCTGACTCTTGAGACTCACACTATGGGTCAGTATCATAACTGACGTGTTACGTTTCATTATTGTCTATAAAATAAACGTCGATTACAAGTTACGTTAGACTAAAATCATGATTACTGTCTCCGTGGGGGTCAAATGTGAACTAACTTTAGATGATGCTCCCTGGAATTACTGAATTTATTTAAATCCAACTCCGGTTATACTGTAATATTAAAGTTGTCTTTCAACATTTTATAAACCTCAATCATATTCCCTTTAACTTAAACTGCTTATATATAGAAAGCGCATTCTGCCAAACTGACAGCTGTAATTTTTAGCCTACCAAATCTGTAATTGACCATTGGCGCTGTAGATGTGCTGAAATGCAGGAAATAGCAGATGCATAAATAATTGAAAAAAATGCAATAATACCCGGACAAAGGACAACCCCCCGTTGTAAGTGATAGAAAGGGGAAGGGGCCCAATGACCATTTTTGCGGGGGCCCTGAATCTGAAGCTACGCCACTGAATGTAGTAGAAAACTTTACGTGCTTTCGTTGTTGCAAGTTCAGCTACTAGGTCCCAGAAGTTGACTTAGAATGTCTGCTTCTATGTTCATCAGAACCAGATATGAGACAACCGATCATTGCACAATGATTTACGAAGTTTAATTCTTTCATCTTTGAGAATGAACGCTCCATGTTGCACTTGCTGACCATCAGGTGCGTAGCCAGAGGGGTAACATGGACAAATGTCAGAAATGTTGACAGTTTTTTGCTGATCAAAAGGGTATCTATCCTATACTGCACGGGCCGACTTTTTGCGGCTCGACCAGTCCCGATTCATAGGCCATAATATTTCAGGCCCGGTCCGTCTAATTTGGGCCCGGTTACCCGTTTTTACAGGCTATAATAGATATAATAAAATATAACTCCTCAACGACCTGTTGTTTATATACGTTATTTGAATTATTTTATTTGTCAATCTTTTTTTCATCTCTCGTCTGAGTGTGACAGCGGAACTCAGGCCACTGTCGCCACTTGAAAACTCATGTACATAGAATTTTAAATAATTCAGAAAATAATAAAGTTTTTTAAATAATGTTATCTTTTTTATTGACATATTTACAGAACTTCAATTAAGTTAAAATATCGGTGGGACACATTCCTGCATTCCCATCCAATCAGAATTCAACACGCCGATATTTAATTTCATGCTCGTCGATGAAAACATCTAATCTGATCCGCTGCTGACGTGTTCCTGTGCCAATCATTGTGGGGAATATGACTCTTCCACCTAAATTGATGTTGCTTTTTGCAACTTTGTCGTCTTGCTTTTATTTGGTTCTTTCAGATAACGCTAAGGGTCCAAAAGTTACGGATGAGGTATGAAGTCGTGAGAATTTTTGCATTTTATCATTTTTATCCCATGCCTTTTAGTATTTAGTTTTATCCTTATTATTCTTTATAAGATACTAATAGGTGTAATTTGTTTTTGAAGGTGTTTTTTGATATTGAAATCGGGGGAGAAAAAGCTGGCCGAATTGTTATAGGTTTGTTTGGCAAAACTGTTCCGAAGACTGTAAAGAACTTTAAGACACTTGCTGAAGGAACTGAAGTAATTAATCTCTTATTACATTTATTTTAGTCTTTGATTAATATATATATATATAACATTTAATAAAACTTTCAGGTAGACAAGTCTGGTACTAAATTACATTACAAAAATAGCAAATTCCACCGAGTCATCAAAGACTTTATGATCCAGGGTGGAGATTTCACCAAGGGAGATGGAACTGGAGGTACAGTTCATGCTCTACACTATTTAATTATGTGTTTGTTGTGTACATGTAGATTAGATTTATTATATAAGCTTTTGTTATCTTCAATTAATGAAGTTATTAAGACATGAAACCTATATCAATTGAAATGTTTATTTAACATCTAAATAATTTTTTATTTCAGGTTTAAGTATCTACGGATCCAAATTCCCAGATGAGAACTTTAAACTGAAACATTATGGTGCTGGATGGATTTCTATGGCTAATGCAGGGAAGGACACGAACGGATCTCAGTTTTTCATCACGACGAAAAAAACTGAATGGCTGGATGGCAGACATGTTGTTTTTGGAGTTATTGTCAAGGGCATGGTCAGTTAAAATTAAACACTCGTTTAAATAAAGTGACCAGCTGTTTAGTAAATGACATTTATAAATTTAGGATGTAGTGAGAAAAATTGAATCTGTCGAAAAAGATCAACGAGACAAGCCGATGAAGGATGTTGTCATTGCAGACTGTGGAACTCTGCCTGTTGCTGAACCATATGCAGTCAACAAAGAACCTGCTAAGGAGTAATGTTTTATCAGAATCAACTGCCTTAGTGCATTATTGAAATTATGATAATTTTACCACCTTCAGTTATGTGTCTTGTCTCTTAGTTTGTTTTTTGTCTGTATTTTGTGACTACTGCAACGAGAATGTTGTAATGCTGTCCACTGTTTAGTATTTCAGTGTCTGAATATTAGGTCCGGAATGGTACTATGTCTTGAAGACTTTGACTGTTTGTTGTGGTCCTTGTTACTTGCACACCTGTTGTAAATTAAATTGTAGTCTGTTCCTGAGTTTGTAATACTATACATTATGGGAAAAACTGCTTTTTATTTCACCAAATAGCAATAAATCAGGAAAAGTAACCAGGGTTCTAAAATAAATGAATGATCTAAGTTCACAATAAAATTAAGTTAACTGCATCTATGAATTGGTTTGCAGCAGTTTCCAGACATACCTCATCACCATCTGCTTAAAATCTGACTTAGTTGGTAATGAGGTCAATATTTCACTTTCTGTAACGAGATAAATACTCATTAATTACAACCGGATAAATATTCATTAATTACAACCGGATAAATACTCATTAAGTACAACCGGATAAATATTCATTAATTACAACCGGATAAATAAATATGTACAGTTGTTGCTTTCCAGCAACATGGGTAGGTGGGAGTAGTAGGGGAGACGGGGCTTGTCTCAAGTTTTACTTCAAAGAAAGTTACACAGGTCAAATTACAAGTTATCACCAATCTAAGATTTGCATAAATTAGGTTAATCGTCTGCAGCTAACGCTTACCTGTTCTACGTCTACCTGATAGTTTAGCTTGCGTGGCTCACGCACTTGTTAGTAGCTACTTCGCCATGTTCCGTAATATTGTCGTCTGTTGTCGGAGATAATTTTTAAGTTGTTTTTGTAAATAATAAAGATTTTAATTAACTGCGTTCAATTGTTTTCGTAGTCTCGTTAAAGTGACTTGAATAAACTATAATAATGGTATAGAGAAGGAAACCGTTCTTTATTTGCTATCTGACATTTCGATAACAACAATAAAAACGTCATTTTGACGGGTTACACTATAGTAGGTACCTACTGCACTGGACGATTTTTGCGGTCCGGCTCTATTATATAGGGATAAACACTTAGCAATAATCTATTTTAGTGGAATAAATTTTGGAAGAGTTTTATTTCTGATCTGATTTTCATTAAAAAAATTGAACTTCCTGTTGGTGCTCTGTGTAAAATTTCCAGAACCTTGACACTAATATGACCCATGTTTCTGAGAAAAAAAACTCAATATACTTCTTAAATTGCTACTTGCTCGAGTTCAAATTACAAATTATATACTTTTTTTGTTAAAAATGTGGGATTGTACTTTTTTTATTCAGTACATAACCGGTCTGTAATGCAACTTTTAAGATCTGTCAACACATTTTAGAAAACTATTTGCTTTCATTGTTATTAAGTAAAAATAATACCAATTGAATCAAATAAGCTCGAAAATATATGATTAAGTATCGGTTAATATTAAAATTGTATCGTTAGATTTACGGCACTTTGTGCTTTCAAATTTTGTTAATTAGTAGATAAATTTTTATTTGTATCATTTAATCAAAAACAATCAAATTTTGCAATTATTCACTTCTTAATTTATTACTATATGTAAACTGCTTTAATTTGATATTATTACTAGTGAAAACCCGACAAAAATAAGGAAATTTTGTTGATTTATCAGCATATATAATTATTGTTGTTTTGTGACTGCAGCATCACCTGGAACAATATAGTCTTTTTGCTAACTGTAACCCTCTAGCAATTATTCTATCCTTGAATAAATGCATCAAAGATTTCAGTTTTTGCTGGAATCAGGTGATCATGCAAACTAGCAAACGAATAGATTTTGGTACTAGTGATTTGCCCATTTGCAAAAGTTGCGCGTTCCTGAAACAAAAAATGGAACATTAATTGTCTATAAAATCTGAGCAACGATTTAGAGTAAATATGGCTGAGGTGCTAGGTTCTATATTAACCTCTCAAGAAACAAAAGATGTTAAATTCCTTTCATTCATTTCAGAGGTTTTAACGCAGAAGATAAGAAATTAAGCCATTTTTGTTCTACTTTAGTGCCTAAATGCTTAAAGAGTTTTGTCAATTCCAGCAGGATATTGACCGCTCTCTTCATGGTAGAAATTTTCAAAAAACCAATTATATTTTCAGCTCTAGTGAATCATCTCTTTACCCAGCGTTTGACACATGGTTTTCCCTAACAGATAAAATAGGTTTTCTAGAGCCTTTGACAAATTGCTTCTCCTAAAAAAAAAAATAATAACATTTGGAAAACACAGATATGCATACTATGATTAGTGTGATGATAAGTCCAAATTCTCTATGTCAAACCGTACCAAATTTTACATTTATTCAAATCAGAGCTTAAAAAAAAATAAACAAATGAAATGATTACTTAAACGTTTGCATAAAATTAACGCAAGTAACAAAATTTCCTAAAGTCATCTTGCCATTTCCCACTAAAATTTATTTAATAAGGTTTTTTAAAGCTTGAACTTTATTAAATGCAATAAAGAAAATGTAGGGGAGAATGGGGCATGTTGAACCAATTTTTATAACTTTACTCAGTACACATTTATTATTGCAGTAAAACATCTTGAAATAGGTTATTATTATAAACAAATATGTTTATTACGTATACCAAAAATTATTTTTAATTTTAAGATTTTTCCTTGACCATAGAAGAAAATATTAGCAAGCCCGTCATGTGGTTCAACTTACCCCGTTAACGGGGCACGTTGAACCAATATTTTATAACTGCTGTTGCTAAGCAGTTATTGTTCTAATGAAACATTTTCAAATGTACAAATGTTACCTAAGTCCAATTGATTTATCTTCAATCTTCTATTTTACTTTATATCTCCAATAAAATTCGAATTTCGCAATTTTTTGGTTTTGTTGTATTTGAGGTTTTTAAGTTCATCTAATTTATTACAAAAGTTGCGTAATTATTATAATTAATATTACTAATAATAAGTTCTTGTGTTACGAAACGCTATGGATTAAATCATTAAAGCTGCTTAATGCTGCTTACGTAATTATTGTAACAACTTGTGTGTTTTAGAATGGTTATTGGGTTATTGTGAGAACACGCAATGACCCTGAGAAAAACCCAGACAAAACAGCTAATAAAAAAATCTAATAACTGATAAAAATATCTAATAATTGACAACAATTTCTATTAAAATTATCTAATAAAATATCTAACAATTATAACAAGTCAAATCATCACCATGATAAAATATTGTTGGTTCAACGTGCCCCTAACAAAATGGTTCAACATGCCCCAATCGTATTGGTCCTAGTATTTTAACTGTAGGCTGATTAACATGTTACTGATGCGAGAAAGAAAACACGTACTGTGTTACTGGATAAAAACACAACAAAAATATGTATCGTAAAATTACTCACTTTCTTTGCAATTGTGTTTTAAAGAACAATAACGTCAACGACTCAAAATTACTCGAAACCGGCAAAATCACTTATATCGCGATTATTTTAAAATTAACTTACATAAACATCACAAATCAACACAGCTACTTCTATTTATATTATTAGTCCAAACTATGAAACTCTGACAAAAAAAATTCTATAAATAAGCAAATTTACCCATCTGGTTCAACATGCCCCGTGGTTCAACATGCCCCGTTCTCCCCTAACCGAAAATGTTTTCAAAGATCAATTTTATAAAAGCAAACGAATAAAATAGAAATTAATGGCTCTAAATGAAAGAATATTATTATCTGGTTTCATTTAAAGACCGGATCGATTTGTGAGTCGCAAAAATAATGGAAAACTTTACGGCTTTATAGATGTCAATTTGGTACGAATATTTAATACTATCGGTTGCAGTTCAGTTTTCCGAAGTTCAATGGGAGAAGGAAAGAAGGTTGACGAATGACAAATGATGGAGATAAAATTTTACAACTGCTTTTACTAGATATATTATAAATTTAGAAATAAAGGCGATTTAAAAATTTATAATAATTATTTGTTTTTCCATATTGATTCGAAATTTTCTTATATTTCCAATCCTCTCATACTTCAAATATCATGTATTTAGAAGACTGTGATGTTTTTCTATCGTCATATATCGTATATTAATTGACTTTACCTAAACAAGTATAGGAAAAACGTGTTTTTCAACACAAACTTTTATTTCAAATACACTCGATTTAGAATTACAAAAGATGTTCAAATTAAGTTGTTTTTTTCTAATTGAATCCTGTAATGTCATCCAATATAAAGCTATGCTGACAGTTTCAGCTTCCTAGCTAGTCAAAAAGCTGGTTAAATTTTACTTGCAAGATTTGTGTACAGAGAAAGCCACACACACACACACACACAAACAGAGATTGTAACCTAAATAAAAGTTTGTAAAAATTGTCAAACCGCATTTTGTTATTTTATAGACTTTTTTATTTTTATCATAAAAATGATTTGTAAAATATTTAGAAGCTACCAAATTACAAAATATAAAGGATTTGTGAAAAACAAAGTTTTTAACGGTTCCCAGCTTGTTTTCAGCCTGGTTTACTTGCAATTACAAAAAGTTAATTAACAAAAAGGCGGAACTCAATACACGTTACAAGTGAAGAAAACCAATATAAAGAAGAATCATTGATGTCCTCATCATCAAATGTTTACGCCTGACGGCAATTGCAATCTAGTTGTGAATCGGACTCATTGACTGACCAATGACATACACGAATCGTTTGTAGGTTATAAAAGAGAAGCATCGCCGTCCACTCGATATTATCTTCCTAATTCAGATATAATCGAAACAACGTTTTTCATCATGCTCCGCACAAGAAGCAGGCTGGTATTTAACGCCAACAATTTTAAGTCAAAAAGAAAACTCTGTAGACCTGAGATTTCAGTTTGTGTAAAAGTTCTTTGGACACTCCTTTCAATCTTAGTCAGCGTGGCCTGCACTTACAGTTTTATAAAGCCACAGTGGTTTATTAACGAAACTTCCAACTGCTGTATGGGATTTTATAATTTTTGTTACGCAGAAACTCGCTGGAGTCATGCCAGCATTGAACTTGCTAAAAATAAACTTAGTAGTTCCCACCCTCCTTGGGTAGTGAAAACCCCGAAACAGCGATTATTCGGAAGCGGTGAAAGAAGCCAGCACATTGACAGAAACCTGGACATCAACTGGTCGCATCCAATAAAACGTAGTCAACAGTATCAGCTTTGCGGGATTTATGGAGGACAATTTAGGCTACACCACCTGCCATCAGATTCTTGGCAAGTCGCCTGCGCTGCTTTCGGCGCCGGCTGTCTGCTAGGTGTCTTGGCGGCATTTTCGACTTTGGCGACAGTTTCAATAGGATCTAATTCATGGTCTCAGCGCCTCGCCTGCTACGCATCATGTCTGCAGGTCTCATCAGGTAAATCACCGGCTGTAATTTTATGATTTGTTACAAAAAAATTTGCAATAACTGGTGGGGTGGGTTAAATTATTTTTGCGTTTTTGAAAATAGCGAAATGTAATAATATAGGTATATATATATATATATATATATATATACATGGCCGCCCGCAGGAATTTTTGCAGGGGGAAAGCTTTTTATTTTTTTCTATCTTCGCCGTTTCTCTCATATTCTCTTTCCCATTTTTTTCCAAAATTGTGTGGGGTCTTGGGGATCTATTGAACCCCATGAAAATTTGTAAAACTTCAAGCTTAAAATTAGGTAGGGGAGTTGAAACAATTTGACATTTTGTTTCATACACCAAATACTAAAGAAGAAATCGTATGATATTAGTACCAATTGATAGGTCATTCTTTACACTTGCAAATGGCTAACATAAAAAAATTGTTAACGTTAAATATTGTGATGAAAAATCGATTTAACCGTAACAAGTCAACCTTTTTTTTTATAATAGTTTATAGTCCTTTACACCATGAGTTTTAAGACTGAAATGTCTGTATGTAGGAAGCAGCTAAGTACTTCCTGTTGTGGATCATAATTTGATCCTTTTAACTTTTCCCTCCTCCTTTCTCCAGGCTTGGGACTGGCTCGCAATTAGCAAGGCGGAGTGTTAACAAGTCAACTTGTTTCAACTTCCCTCATACAGAGGTAAGATGAAACAGGGCTCGAGGAGAGTTGAAACATATAATTTTTTAAAATTATTAAGTGCTGTAAAATAAAAATGATGATATAAATTGAAGGTATCTATTAAAATAAAACTTTTCAAGTACAAAACAACTTTTTTATGATTATTTTGTAATGATATAATAGTTAAGTAGGTAACTACAGGTCTAATATTTCTGAAGTAGTTAAAATATCCATAACGTCCTTTTCGTGGGACCAACTAAGATGCCCATTTGGGTCCCATATAGGTTTCAGGTATGAATGTTCACAGGGTTAAGTATTACAATCAGTCTTGATCAATATTTCTTCAAATATTTAAGTTATAAAAATCTCACAAATCTCACAAATGTCAAAAATGAAAATATTATGAAAGTAAAAAACGTCAATCAAACAAGCAGTTGTGGCAAACATAAGAAAGTTCAGGTTGTAACTTGGAGCCGCGTCACGGAGACTTTTCTGTTGTAGTTACATGGACTGCGAGATCATATATTTCGTGACTTGCCATACCTCTGCCAGTCTT
The DNA here is from genome assembly GCA_963978895.1 of Erpobdella octoculata. NCBI lineage: Eukaryota > Metazoa > Annelida > Clitellata > Hirudinida > Erpobdellidae > Erpobdella > Erpobdella octoculata. The sequence goes on from OZ022246.1 coordinate 19,657,351, forward strand.
TCTTTTATAATCAGCAGGCATACTGAAACAAAATAAACAAATTAAATCAACAATAAAAACCTTTTTTAGTGCCCGTTATTTATTGACTGCTCTCTGATATAAAATTGAAAACGAGGAGAATTGAAACAGTCTGTTTCAACTCTCCTCAGTAAGAAAAAACTTCCAAATTTTTATTTAATCCACAATTAAGAAACAAATACACAGAAATCAACTTTATCAAATATATATATAATAAATCTGTAGTTAATGAGCTTTTGAAACATATATAACTTGAACTAAAATATAAAACCTATATCAAAGTAGAGGCATAGTAAAAACCCGTTAAAAATTTACTTTTCACCATTTTTGTAACATGACACGCAGAACTCCACAACCGCCTGACTTACGCCACCGACGCTAACTGACACGTCAGCAGGTGGAGGGAAGTGGCTGAAAAGCGACGTTGTCAGCTCGCTAACGGTTTTAAGTTCCGAGAAATCGGTACTGTTTTAACTCACCGTTGTTTCAAATCCCCTCGGTCTCCCCTATATAGAGTACAATTTTCAGTTAACTTTATTTTATTTTACATCAAAATTACAAATATGCTTTAGTTTAAGAGGTTTATGCTTCCAACACAGTTAAAATGTCATTGTTGGATAGATGGATATAAATTTTATACTTTTAAGGCTTTACAGAAAAAGTTAGAGTAATTTTATGAAAATGAGAGGGGCCAATCAAGCAATAGTCATTCATCAGTAAAAAACCACACTAACGTTTCTTGGAGGCCCATTTACACAGCAACCCCAGCACTACCTACAACTTTACATGAGCTTATTAATTAATACAAGATGAAAACAATATTATACTTAGAATAAACCATTTAACCAGTAGTGGATCAGTGATTCTGGATAATTTTCAAAACCATTCTCGACAAAATGTTTGTATTTTTATTCATGCAGACTGGCTACGAAAAATATTATACAGATTATTAATGACCATAGGCCTATCCAAGAAGGTTGGTTCGGGGTTATAAACGCTGTAAAAGTATTCCAAAAAATTTTTACTACATGAAAATATATTAATCAACAGGTTTCAGTGATGATAATAACACAAAAAATCTTTGTAAATAAAATTTTTTAATTAGCCATTTTATATTTTGTTGTCCATCTTTACTCTATTTGAATAGAAAATATTGCGGTTTTTTCTTATAAATTAGTAGTGAAATTTTTTTTTAGAAGTGGTTTATTAGAGAAACAATTAAATGAATGAACGTCTTTGAATTTTTTAGATGTTGCACACCATCAATGCACTCTAGTAGCTGGAAAACTAAGAATATAAAAAATTGTATTAAAAAATACTCTATTTGACAAACTAATATTTATTTTTTCGATATTTCTAAAAATAATTACGTTTTTGAATTTAAAACAAAATTATTCTGTTTTTTGAATTCAGACCTGATTCACCATGTATTAAAAACTTTCGCTGTTTGATATGGTTTAAATATTATTAAATAATTGAAATAAAAAAAATTACCTAACCGCCCTCCCGTAAAATATCCCAAGTGCGCCGTTTTATCAGACTTTTTGTAGCTTTATATAACGAATAATCATCCTATTTTTTGGCTTTTCAAGGAGAGCAACTGCCCCCCCCCCCTGCCCATGCGTACGGGCGCCTATTTATATGTATGTATATGTGTATTAATTTGTAAGCAGTCTAATTTACTTGCTTTATCATTTGTAATAATGTTTAGCAATATATAAATAAAATTGTTACACAATCTCCTGTCTTCGGCTAATGAAAGAATAAAATAGCGAGATGTAATAATGAATGGAAAGCTGAGATGATATTTCGAAACGAGACACGATTGCCACATCCGTTCGCTATATGTCCATCTTTCCGCAGGCAGCCAACCGCAAAGGAAAAAGCCATTGCTTTATCAAACATGACTTAATGACGAGATCAAATAAATATTTCTTGATGGAAAATAACTAAAAATAAATTATATATATATTTATTCTTCTTTGGAATATCTGCTAAATTTGTTTTTACACATTTTATAACACTATTTTCTCCAAAATGACCATTGCTAGCTGGAAGAAGTTAAATTATTTTTACATTGCTCTCTGGAAAAACATTAATTTATTTTTAGATTTCTAACTGGCGGGAACGGGTTAAATCATTTATACGTTTTTAAAACGATGAGTGCAAGAAGTTTAAATAATTTCATCAATGTATATTTCTAGAACGAGATCAGGTTCTTTTTAACCACGTTTTCCTTAACTTGCTTTCTTGTCTGTCTGTCCATTTGTTTGTCCATGAGTGTATTTCTATCGATTTTTGAAGGATTTCCTATAGTCCAATTTAGCTGAAATTTTGCATATTTGCATGCTTCGGAAGAGGCAACAATATTAAGAATTAATTATACTATATTTAATTAAATTCATTCAATTTCATATTTTATATCTATGTTTATAGACGTCAGTAAGAGATTTGTTTGTCATGAATACGAGATGACTGAGATCTGAAAATATAATAATTGCTGAAATTTTTATGAGAAAATAATTTTTTGAAATTCGTAATAGGCGCCCCACGTTTTTAATTTTAAAAAATAAAAAAAAATTAAATATCACGTTTTTCTAATGCACTAAAAAAATAAAATATTTAAAAACCTATTTTTAAAATACCACATTTTTGTGAACTAAAAATAATTTTTTTTCTCTGGGCTGTGTGAGAAATGTCTTGATGGGGCATGCATTAATTGTAGACATTCGTATAACAAACAAGCCATAATTTTTTTTAAACTTAAAACGTGGGGTGCCTTTCATGTTTATATATATTCAAAAAAACGGATCTATCCTGTTTAAAAGTTAGTTTGAGTAAAAGGCGCCCCACGTTTTAAGTTTAAAAAATTATGGCATGTTCGTCATACGAATGTTCACAATTAATGCATGCCTTCAGCAAGACATTCCTCACACAGCCAAGAAAAAAAAAATATTTAGTTCACAAAAATGTGGTCTTTTAAAAAGATTTTTTAATGTTTATTTTTTTTGTGCATTAGAAAAACGTGGTATTTAATTTTTTAATATATATTTATTTTTTAGTCATGAGAGAAAGAAATGAAAAAAAAAGAGAGAAAAAAGTTAAATAAATTGTGAAAGAAAAATAGAAAGAGAAAAAACTAAGAAAAAGATGGAGAGAAAAAAAAGATACAACGAAAAAAACCTCTAAAATACAGAATTCTCGAAGAAGAAGAAAAGTCGCCGATCTTTATCCGACATCCTTGACCCGCAACCAGTTGAGTGCGGCTCGAGTACAACTAAAGTTAAACTGCGATCTCCCACAAAGAATGTTGTTGAAGATTGTGTCGTTGATGTTGAGATTGTGTTCCTCGGAGGAGGAAAAGTGTGAGTCGTTCGTGGTTGGCCGCTTCAAGGACGTCTGAGAAGACTTTGAGGACTGCCGTTTCCGTTGAGTGATGCTGACTGTATGCTGATTGGGTGTTGGGAATAGTTTGTTATTGATAAGATGCTCAATTTATTGTTACAATTATTTAGAAAAGAATTTTGTGAAACTGAAAAAGCAAAAATTGATGCGCAGCTAAAAAGAACACTGAAAAAATTGTAAGAAAATTTGGTGCTTTTTGTAGGTGAAGTTTAAAACTTTATCATAAAGGAGTGGATTGTTTGTCATCAGTGGCGGCGCTAATATTTCAAAAGAGGATGGGCAACATTTGGACAAAAAAAATTCAGGTCGGGCAAACCTAACGTATGCATTTAACTTGTTAAGGTTAATAACAATGACAATGCATTTGCTAGTAAATTTATTGTTACTAATTTTTGTAACTAAACTTGAGATTTCATTTGGTGGTAACTAAATTTAGTGGAATCATATCACACAATTTATGCCAAAGCATCCTTAAGGAACGCTTAAGTGCAGCATCACAAACTATAAAATAACCCCGTAGTTAGATAATAACCAAAAAATACAAGTTTTTTGGAATACAAATATATTTCTAAAAGCTAGTTCAAAACAAACACAAATCACTCAACTTAGACATCAAAACATGAGTTAAATTACTATACAACGATACGACGATTGTTGTGTGAACTACAAAATTTATCAATAACATCATCAAGTTCAATATTTTCAGCACATTCCCGGTTCATTGCCATTGTACTTATGTCGGGTAGGCGAGTGTCAAACATACTGTTTCGAGAGTAGGTTTTTATAACCCGATGTTTAGAAAAACTACGCTCACAACCAGCAGAGCTCACCGGCAATGTCAGAGCAATTTGAATCAGTCTCCAAAGTTCATAGAATGCATCTTTGTAACTCTTGTAAGGCTTTAGAAATTGGAGCAAATCAATCAACGTTGACAATTACAATGATTTTCTTTGCATTAAACGCTTAGCACTGACATTCAGCTTGCAAATCAGAAATATTGAGTTGATAAAACTCAGCCATAAATTTAATACTGTCTATTTCAATGAATCCATCATGTTTTAGATCCAGAAATTGAAGACTCTTCATCAATGAACAATTTTCTAATAAAAATCTACGTTTTATTTCAACAATGATAGTATCCAAACATTGAAAAAGTATGTGCAGTTTAATTTGATCAAAGCTATTAATATTTTGTTGATCACCTGTGGTGTTCATTATTACTGATTTCTGTAGTTTTACGATTATACATATCTATTAAATCCAATGCATCATTAATAATGATTTTCCACATTCGGTATTATCATGCTCTTTTAAGAAGTCGTTCAATACTTCAGTTGTCAAATTTGTAGTAGCTAATAAATCAAAATTAACAGTCTGAAAAAGTTTTGTGACTGTCGTTAAGCGGAGTAATATTTGCTCTATTAAAATTACCATTACCTACGACGAAAATGGAGGACATGATCGATCAGTGTTAGTAGAAACTTAGCATTTACTTAAATGTGACCTACTCTCGCATTTTGTGACATTTTTTTACTTCTTTTACTTTTAAAACAAAACCTTCGACACAGTATTTTAAAAGAAGGTAAAATTTACATTAATGTTTAATTAACTGCTGTAAAATTATAGTTCGAACAATAATTTTTTTGTGAGGACGGGCAAACTTTGGGCAAGACCATTGTGAGGGCGGCAAAGCCCACCCTGGCCCATGCCTAGCGCCGCCACTGTTTGTCATCACACTGCTTAAATAAACGTTTATTTGCTTTAGATTTTTAGATTTGTTTATGTAAAATTGTAACTTGATAAAATTATTATAACATTCTCAGTGCTGCCAGGAACAAGATCTGCTTAAACGAATGTTTATTTGCTTTAGATTTTGTCATATAAAACTGTAACTTGATGAAATTATTATAACACTCCGAGTGTTACCATGTGTATTGAATGATATTATACATGTCAACAGTAGCGGATCTAGGGAGGCGGGGGGCCCGAGCCCCTTTAAAGTTTTTAAAAAAAATTTAAAAAAATTGTATTTTTTAGCTTAAAGTTTTGTCTCTGTATCCTGAGGCTTTATCTTTACTAAATTTACCTCTCGACCATCAATAGTTCTGATAATTGGCAGATATTTAAGAATTTTGGGCCTTCATCAAACCAATTCAATACAAAATATAATTCAAATAATATCTCAAAAAACATTCAGACTTTCAGGGGCAGATCCAACAAAAAAGTTGAAAATGACACCTTCCTTTTTCTATATAAGTTTAGGCTCAACAACAAGTTCTTAAAACAGTAATCATTTGTAGTATGAATAAAAGCTGTAAGTTCAGGGACTTCAATTTCGAGGAAGCAGAGAGGGTATTTTCTTTCTGATTTTTCAGTGGGTCCCTTGACGTAGTTTTGGGCCCCCAAGAAATAGAAATGAAGTCCAAAAATTGGCCTAAGAAGTGTAAAGTTGAAAATTCAGAAGTTTGAACTTTTCTGTAAAAAACGAACCACCAGTTTTTAGTTTATTTAATGAAAGCGATATCTGATTTGTTAAAGTAAAAAGTTATAATATAAACTTAGTTTTTTCCATATTGGTTCGAAAGTTTCTTATATTTTCAATTTACATATATTTCACATATCACGTATTTAGAAGAATGTGGTCAAAGTTTTTCTATTTTATAGATTTATTATCATCAAAAATTGCAAACAATTAATAGCCGCCTAATTGCAAAGGTTTTTCATGGTTCACTTAATTTTAGCTTTTAGGTGCCTGGTGACATAACTCTATGATGAGAAAAAAAGTGTTTTGTGTTGATATTGCTCCAGAGAGAAAAAATACAGAAAAAAGTGAAAGAGAAAAAAAGAAAAAAAGGGGAAAAATGCGAGTAGATTAAAAGTTTAATTTCAATTTCTTTTCTTTGGTTTTACTGAATAAAAAATTCAAGATATCTTACAACGGACTTTATAACGACAGCAATCAAAATTTAAAAAAAAAATGAAAAAAAAATTCTGGCCTCTTTACGAAATTCTTAGATCCGCCACTGTCAAACAATCAAAGATGACTTACGGCTCGCCATTTGATTCTATACTAACAATGACTACTAAATTGTACTTTTTACAGGCATGCTTATTAAATGTCTTATATTAACTTTACCACCGGTCTTTATGCTTGTTTGCTTGCTTGCTGTCTGAGCTGCTTGCTTGCTTGATTGTTTGTAAAATAAATATTGCTTAGAATAAAACCATTTGACCAGTGCTTCGTGATAATTTTGAAAACCATTTTCGACATAATACTTGTATTTATTTATGGAAGTAGGCTAAAAAATATCAGAATTATTGAATACCAGAAGCGCACTCAATAGGGGTGGTTCGGCAGGTTCGGATTAAGAACCTCTCAAAAATTATCTCTAATAGAAGCATGGTAACATCCTATAAAAAGGAGGTACGATTACCACCTCTGTAATCAATCATTTTTGGCAAAAAATAAAGTACGACATCTACGCAATAGTTAGCCAACCTATTAGTAAAAAGGTTCTCCTAATGTTTTTGGGAGGAGATTACTTGTACCAATGCCCCGCCACTCTATAAGCATAAATTAAAGTTTTGACCATTTTTTTTATTTTCAGCCGTTTTGCTTACATCTGGAATTTTGATTCTACCGCTTGGCTTGAATTCGAGACTGGCTCATCGCATCTGTCCAGGTTCAAGCGTCTACAGACTGGGGCAGTGCATTGTCGGATGGCCGTATGTTCTTTCCATCATGGCAACCATCCTCTCAATATTCTGCCCTTTCTTATCTCGACATATCAATTTAAGTAACAACGTTCTGACAGGGTGTGGAACACCACTCTGACATTTACCCGATTTTACTAGATTTAAACTTTTTTTATGTACATTTGTAGTTTTTATTAACAAATATTAAATATTAAATAAAAAAAAGTGGTAGTTCAAATCAATAAACAGCAAAGTGAAAAAATCTCGTGCAAATCTTTAAATGAAATGCAGTGCTGAAGATCTCTTTTTGTACTCTAATCTATATAAATATTCAGATATTAGAATAAATATATACATTTTAATCGGTCGTAAAATCGATAAATTTTCCACGTAAACAAAATCGCACATCAATCGTTGAAAACATTTTTTGTCTTTGAAACAAAATCCTTCATAAATTTGAACGACGATTAAGAGAGAACGAGGCCTGAGAAAAATTAGCTGAAAAGGTGAAGTAGTTATAATACTGTTAATAAATATTACCGGTGATTTTGTGCTCTCTTTTTCGTGGAACCGATTATTAAAAATATGTTATATCGCTCTCCGCTGGGACGCAGCTTTCATTACTTCTAATACTGCTGCCGCTGATATCATTTTTCTCTCTTTCGCTGTCCATCAGTTGTCATCAAGAATCACTACTCCAGCTACTTTCACTTCCTCCGCTGCCTTTGGGACAAACAATTCCTTTTTTGTTGTTTTCAGGCGAATAAGTGACTGATTCGCCATTCGAACTGGAGATATCCATGATGTCCAAATTTCCAATTGAATTCCATCGGCCACCGTTCTTGAAGACATTAACTTTATGTTCATAACGAGAATCAAATGATTGTTCTAACGATGGTTTTCGTTTCTTCTTATAGTTGTCGTACATGAAAGATGCCGCTCCACTCTTTCCGTCGTATAACGGTCCTTCTACCTTTTCCTCGACATCCGATAAAAAGTTACTAATTGCTAAAATGTTTTTCCTGTGCATTTTTTCAGACATGTAACGCGAATCCAATTTCGATTTAAAACTTTCAAAGCCGCTAACTGTAGAAGAGTCACTTCCGCTTGACTGTGATTTCCTGGCTAAATCTGAAATGTTGACAGCAGAAAATGCTGAAAGGTGATTGAGAGACTGTCTGTTGAAGTTAATCATGTTCTTACAATCGCTATTTGGAAGAGAGGACCGAGTGTCATCATGGATTGGATTGGTGCTGGTGTTCTTTATGTTGTCATTAGTTCTGTGGTCGCCGCTAATTCTCGAATCAACAATTTCTGTGCGTGGCAAATCAATAACATGATTGCTCGAAATGTTTTTAATAAAATCTTCTTGACCTTCTGAAGTTTTGCTTTCCGCTGTGAAACTGTCACACGGTTCGTTTTTAATTCCACTCAAATCATAACTTTGATAATTATTCATGTATCGCCAATCACATGAAAGTCCACTAATTTGATTTAACCGACAGTTTCCGTTGTTGGAAGAGTTTTGATCAAACGATTCGTCGATGAAACGACTAAAGTTGTACTGATCTGCTTCTTTCATTTCTGTGATGCTGCTGTGATTTAAGTGGATCTTAGGCAATGGTTGCTTCTTGTTGGAACTTTCGTTTGAATTTATAACGTCATTTGTTCGAACGGGACAGTCTATTTTGTGATTTTTCCCGGAGATGTTGACATACATCTTCTCTGCTTCACCTGCTCAAGTTATAACAAATATTTTTTAATTAGCTATAACTTTCAGTTATATAATAAATTAAAAATTAAAACAAATGATTTTAAAGTGACATGCCTATTTTCTCGGAAGAAATATTTCCTTCTTGTGCAAGATCATTCATAAAATGATTGAAAATCTCTTTGTTTTTCTCAATTCCTTCATCGTTAATATGGGTCGGGAGTTTTTCTTTCAGAAATTTTTCATGGAAATATGAATTATTTTGGTGATGATGATGATGGCGATGATGCTGATATTGTTGCTGATGTTGATGATGATGATGATGATTGTGGTGGTGGTGGTTGTAGTGAGCATGAAAGTTTCTTTTGTATTCGTGGTGTTTTCTATTTCGTCTGTCGTGACTATGATAAGGTTTGAAATGAAAATGGCTGTGACCCTCGTTGGTTTTCAGGAAGGAATCAAACCGAGAGCTGAAGATGTGATTGGAAGTTCCATCTTTTTGACTGATGTTTTGATGGACAGTATAAAATTTTGGTTCGTATTGTTTTTTCATGACACTCTTCAAGTGAATGTTCCACGCTATTTTTCCATGCACGGCGCACCATCGACCGCTTTTCTGAAATTAAGTTGAAATATTTTTAATTTGCAAGTAGCAATATATTTTTTAAACTTTTTAAACCATTTTAAACTTTTGAATTTATATCCGTACGGTCGTGGATGTAGACACTTCATTAATACAAATTAATTAATTTTTTCTCCCCTGTCCCCTACTGGAGCCCCTGCTAATTAAGTTAACATTTTTCAACACCTCCCCTCAATAACAATTTTCATAAGTTAATTTACGTATGCTACTGCATTCCTCCGAATTGGAAAATTAAAGGGAAGTTAGAGAAAGATTTGTAACGTGACTACCTTAAATGATTACCGACATTAAATACGAGAAATCTTACCACGTGATGTTTTGCGTGAGGATGACTTTTAAAGTTTGGCTGGTTTTGTAGAAAAGATTTGTCTTTGAAGTCTTTGAAATTGTGGAAAACATGAGTCACTGGGGTTGAGAACAGTGCAGGTAGTAACCGCAAGTTCTTTTAAATAAAAAATATGATATTTTCTTAATGTTGTTTATTATGTTTAAACTAGGGTTGGAGCTTTATTTAAGCATCTAGGATACATAATTATTAAATAATCAAATAACGCCCACGCTGTCTCATTCCATACTAAATAACTCGTCTCTAAGCAATAATCATAGAGTTAACGAGCTATTAACAATTCAAAAAGCATTATATAGGTAAACATTATATAAGTAGATTCACAAGCTATTGACTACTCGGAAAAGTAGATGTTTGAAACCATTGCTAGACAGTTTGTTGATTACATAAGGATCAGTCAGCGTTCCAGACCAAGTGAATGAGTGGGTGAGGCGGGTACATTATATAAGTAGATTTTAAAGTAAATTAAAAAAATTACTTGGAAACATTTTCGATGAAGTCTATGCTGTCCATTTTCCAACATAGAATGAGTTTTGGATGTCTGCTAAAATTAAATTTAAAAGCATAAAAAATTGTTGTTAAGTAATTTAGAAAGTTACTGACTATTAAGTTAAGTGGTAGCATTTCATAACAATTTATAAAAAAAGACTTGAAATAAGTGAGAAATAAAAAATTGCTTAGCTTCTAATTGAATCTAAAATTAAAAAATAAATTATTTGAGACGTTTTTAATGGTACGCTGAACGAAGAAATTATCGATCAAAGCGCATTAACCTGTCTCGTTCGCTTTTTTTTTTTTTTATATTGGCTTCAAATTGCTGACATGTTGCTCACACGTCATATTCAATCAAAATTCTTGTAGCATTGCTCTTGTTTTAGTTCAGATGTGGTGTATTTTTAGACTTTGTCTCACAAAGAGATTGCCTGCACTCAAATAACAATTTACCAGATAATTTGGGTGACTCTTCTTTTTAACCAAAGCCGGTATCCATTTTTGGGGCGCTGCTGGTGAAATGGTAAAGAGGTTAGACCAAATTTCGCTTACGTAATCAGCGGCCGTAATAATAATGTAAAAAAACCTTAATAAACTTGTTACGTGTGAAATATAAATGTTGTAAATGTTTGATAATTTATAGAGCGCCTTTTCGGGGTTGTTAAAAAGCGCTGTTCTTTTACATGCCCCACTGAGAGAACGATTTTACCCGCTAAGTTTTTCGTTGACAGGGGCTACTAGGCAGTGAGTTAGTAGTGAGTTAGTGGGAGTCAAACCGTGAAGCTCTCACATTCAAGGCTGATAGGTCCCAAACCTGGAGAAAGGAGGAGGGAAAAGTTAAAAGGATCAAATTATGATCCGCGACAGGAAATACTTAGATACTTCTAACATACAGCCATTACAGTCTTAAAACACCTGGTGTAAAGGACTATAAACTATTATAAAAAAAAAGGGAATGTTTATAATTTTATACGCGTTAGTCATGGATCTATTATTTGGTACTAGCAGAAAACAAAGTTCTTGCAAGGCGCGAGTGGAATTGATAACTTATCCTCAAAAAAATGTTGCTCACAGACAAAAGATCAAGCGATCTAAAGTTCCAGAAAAGTTGACCGATAAAACTAATAGACTACAATTTTAAACTAAATTAAATTCTAAGTGGATCAAAAATCACTATATTAACAGCCCATTTGTCGTTGCCTAAAAGTCGCGCCCCTAAATGTCGCTACATCTAAATGTCATTCCGCCCATATGTCCATCTGCCCATAAGTCGCTGCCTATATGTCGCCCGCCTAAATGTCACCAAAACAGTTGCAAGCCAGTAGATTGTAAAAATTATGTATATGAGCTGTGAGGTAATTCGCCCAGATGATGTCCCACAACGCTCATTTGGAAACGCCACTATTCCTCTACACCTTCCGCAATCAAACAAAGTTTGGATAGAAAAGTCTATCGTGAACCGCAGATGTTCACAAACAGCAGGATGGTTATGTTACATAGATAAGAGAGGATAGAGTGTCTGTGGAAATCAGAGCTATAGTGTGTATGCAGTGCGCAGTGATTTTATTAGTGTGGTATTGCAACTCTTAAAAAATTAAAAAGCGCTTCTTCTTAAAAAATTTAATGACCGTGGGAAACAAGCACTAGTAAACTTTTCCTTCCAAAAGTCGATAACTGTTTGAAAGGGTGACAGCATACCCTCTGTTACCCATCAACTACAGCACTGTCCACAATTACGACATCTAGAAATAGAACTGACTAATGCGTCACTTAGAATTAATTTTGTCTCCCAGCTTGTCCAATTATATGAATGTAATTTAATAATTTTTCTCGCTCCTCTAATTAGATAAAATTACTACTATTATATAACTCTGAGTTATAACTTAAGTGCTTCAAGTGATTCATGCTCGTATAAATTATGCGAGCAAAAGTACAATTTAATGAAGAAAACGCCAAACGAAATTAACTAATTTCGTTAAGAGTCGTTTAAAATAAAATACTCAATTGGTTTAATGGCATCACAAGAAAATGAATGCCACAAAAAAAACTATCACATGATGTTTTATGGTTATTAGTAGTAATTGACTGGAATTAAAACCCCATAAAAATTTTTGTGAGATTTGATTTAAATTGCTTTCATCTTTGGGTACACTAAAGTATAAAACCACGTTTTTACACGTAATTTTTTATCGATAATTTTTTTATAGTTTTTTTTTCAACTTAATTATTTTCTATTTTTAGTTGTTTTGAACGAAACCCCACTTAAAACCACTTATAAATAAGTTTTTTAAACGTCAGTTTTCTAATGATCAAAACTAATTAAATACTTTTAAATGCATTTTTTATGATTTAGCATTTTTGTAACAAAAATTTAATTCGACCAAACCCAACCCATCACAAGTTGAAAATTCTCGATCCAATCCATCAAAGTACTGATTGATTTTAGAACTTGCAAACGTGACGGGCCTGAAATTAAGACCGAGATTTTTCTGCCAAGCCTGTGGATTTTAAGCCTATAAAAACGGGCCGTGCCAGGCCTGGAAACTTGGTCAACGAAAAGGATCGGGCTGGGCCGCAAAACATTTGCCCCTACATTACTCTACAACTTACCCCATGGACGGCTCTGTAAAAACAGTAAAATCACAATAGAGTCTACTATGATGATAGAGCGCCTCTTACCTTGCAAATACCAGAAGCGCACAAACCATCAGTTAGTTTTTATGCCATAACAAACTTTTATTTTAAATTCATAAAAATTTAATTATTTTTTATTTTGATTTCTTTTCTGGCTAAAATTTTTTATTAGCTGTTCTTCATGTTAAACTATAAATGCCAGTGAATTACTCAGAAGATCGTTATTTTAATTCGGCAGATATTTTTTCAATCTAGCAATAAATAACTTTTTCCTGTTAAAAAACATCATCGAAACTTTTATTTTAAATTTATTGCATTTAATTGGCAAATATTTTAAATGAATTTTATGGAAAACAGCAAAAATAATTTATTTTCCTAAAGTGAAAGATAACCCAATGTTTTTGGCTTGCGAAACAAAAATTTAAATTTTACCTTTTGGTCACCAACTTTGTAGAAAGAAAAATTGACCGGGAGCGGAAAAGCGACCGGGAACGGAAACGGGAGAGCAATCGGGAACGGGAAAGCGACCGGGAGCAAGGGAGCATACGGGGAAGGAAACGGGGAAGGAAACGGGAGCGAGAGAAAAACGATAGAAAAACCTCTAAAAACCTCGGGCAACGCCGGGTACCCCGCTAGTTTTATTATAATTATAATATTTTTAATGTGACATCACATTCCTCAAACCCCCCTCTGCTCCTTCGTAGATAAAAAAAAGCATATTTAAGTTTGTGACAGATTTTTCCCTTACAATTTTTCAACTTCTTAAAAAAATTATCCATGTAACCATAACTCTCTATCCTCAATTCAGTTTGTTAAATGTATTTATTTTAAACGCAGAAAATGATTACATTCAGAATTTGTCAGTTAAATTTGCAATACTCTTAAACCTCACATAAGTTGAATAACGGCCGAAAGTGTCTGGAGATCTTGCGTGTTCTACAGAAGAGCGGCTGCTTAGTAAATCTCCATGAACATTGTATTCATTGAATGTTAAATTGCACCTCCAATCCATGGTTGTTGTTGATTTCTTTTTATTGGTGAAACTCGAACAGGAAATCTTTTATCCTGGCATTTTTAAACATTTGTAAAAGATTATATACTGATCATTGAAATGAATATTTTGGTTAACAATTTTTTCAATCACCCACCTGACTCTAAGCAAGCGAACTTCTTTGCATGGCGTTGTTGTCGATTTATCTTTTATACTCAAACACGTGTACGCAATACATCGTGCAGGAGAATGACGGGATTCCTTTACTTTAGGGATATGCGCATGCATACGTTATTAGACTATTTCGGCAATTTTATCGTTGACATAATTAGAAGGGCTTAATGTAACCGTGATCTCGCCAGAGTTGTTCGTTGGTCGGATCGATCCGCAGTTTGGACCGGGTCAAATTCAGGTCCGAAGTTTAGATCCCCATGGTGGGTCGGGTCAAGCCCAAAAAATGAATTAAAATTCTTTTATGTATTATTATTTTTAATATTATGTGATTTCATTGTATTTTATTATGTATATAACAACGATTTTTTTATTCATTATTTAATCGATACAAATGAACTTAATAGCGCTTTTTTAATTAATCGAATTTATATTGCTTGTGTAAACTAGTTTTTTAGTAAGATTGCTGAATATTTTTTCATTATTAACAATATATTGCAAAAACACTAAAATACCTCATTCTGTTTTTTATGTTGTACTGAGTTGGCTAAACGCTTTTAAAATAATTTAAAAATAATCTGTATTTTTTCCAGTTGAGAATGACTACAGATGATGAATGCCCCATATGTATTCAAACCATATTGGAAGAAGACGTGACAGTTCTGTCTTGCCAGCACAGCTTTTGCAAAACCTGTATAGAACAATGGTTGAAAAAATCAAGAAGTTGCCCTTGTTGTAGAAAACCACTAAAGATAGAGATAGATTTTTCTAAAACTGCTCTGGGAATGATTTGTCTCAGCGCGTTACTATTACAACTATGGTTCCCGATGTTCACTGGATTTTGGTTATTTCACTTCACTTGCTTGCAAATCGTTTATGTTTTGTATAAAACAATCCAAATAGGAGTACAAGAAGCTTCAGATCAAGATACTATTTATTCAGTCTTGGCTATGATGCTGATTAGTTTACCGGTGGTAACTTTTTTACACCTCTCTCCGTTATTCGACGTTTCAGTTGCGTTTTCTTACTTTTACATTATAAAATATATTTCTAACTCTGGCTTCCACCACTTTTCTGCAGTTAAACATTACTTTTTATTATTTCTTGTGACTTTTTCACTTTTAACTTTCATTCCACAACTTGGTTATCCCTGGTTGACGTTTGTATCAAATTTCTCCCATTTTGATTTTAGAGGATTTTATAGCTGGTACAGCAAAAATTTGTTTGGATTTTCAGTTTCCTACACCTATATTTCACAAAAAGATTATCTTTTATTATATTATTCACGTACTTTTACTACTTTTGTTTTACATTGGCTAGGTTATTTTTTCATTTAATTTACCAATAAATGCAAAGTAATAAATTGTGTATTAGCGTTGGTCCAACGTTGAACTGTTTTCTGTTCTAAATAAAATCAGCAAAATTGTGGAACTTTATCCTATTTGTGGTATTGATACAATGTTGATTCTCTCACAGCTGTCTACATCAAAGTTACTACTATTTACTAGAAGTATCCCGTCAAAAATGACGGTCTTTTTTGTTTTTATCAAATACTAGCAGTGCCCGTAGCGGCTTCGCTCGTATGAAATTAGAGAATTTGAACCGTGCATACATAGTAGAGTACTGCACGGATCAATTTTTTAGGTCTCGGCTTGGCCCGTCGACAACTTGGCCCAGTCCGTTTCAAAAACCGAAATTCCTGGCCCGGCACGGCCCGTTTTTACAGGCCTAGAAGTTCTATATACTTGATAAAAAACTTCAGGTTTAGCCCGGCCCGTCTAAAAACCCTAAAATCACTAAAATTTCTATATACTTGATTAAAAATCTCGGCCCGTCCCACCTTGATTTAAGGTTTGGGCAGAGCCGTATAAAGACCCTAAAATAACGGCTTGGCCCGTCCGTCCGATGATAAACTGAACTCATCTACTTTTAACGGCACAAAACCTCAAAATACTAATTTTCACATCTGTAGCACTTACAGTTTTTAAGTAGCAGTTATTTTAAAATCAAATAACCCTTTTTCCACTTCACATTTGAGGTCCTAGAAACCAAATTTTCAAAAAATGGTGAAACACGTATATTATTATTTTTAGAGTAGAAACTAAATACTAATTTTACTTTTGTAGCATTTACAGTTTTTGAGTAGCAGTTACTTTAAAAACCAAGTAACCCTATTTTCCACCCCACATTTAAAGTCCTGGAAACCAAATTTGTAAAAAAAATGGTGAAACACGTATATCTTTATTTTTAGAATAGAAACTAAATACTAATTTTTACATCTGTGGTATTTACAGTTTTTGAGTAGCAGCTACTTTAAAAACCAAATAACCCAATTTTCCAACCCACATTTGAGGTCCGGGAAACCGAATTTTCAAAAAATGGTGAAACACGTATCTTTTTATTTTTCAAGAAGAATCCATATTCCAAATTTCAAAATCTCCTCATTTTTGGCTTTCGAGATATACATTGTTTTAGAAAAAAGTTTGTTTTCCAGTTTCTTCCCCTCAGGAGGAAAATTTTCAAAAATCCTTTCTTAGTGGATGCTTACGCAATAAAAGTAATATAAGTTCCAAATTTCACGTTCCTAGGATGTGGCGTTTGAGCTCGGCGTTGATTATCAGTCAGTCAGTCAGTCAGTCAGTCAGGACATGTTCTTACCAATGCTTTTATTAACTCGTCGTCTCTGTTTCTCTGTCTGTTTCAAATCTTGCAATCAATTTTTGAGTCACTTCCTGATGATAGATTTTTTTCAAATTTTGCATACATACTCAAAATAGAAGACAATGCAATATTTAATTATTAGTTTTACAATAAGTCAATTAATTTAGTTAATTTTAATTAATTTCAATATTTCGATATAATTAAGATATTTCGACTTTAATATAAAATAAAAGAGTAATATAAGAAAAAATTGATTGTAAAATTTGTGTTTTAATTACATATAAGAGCATTGGTTTTAAAAATTCGTTTTTAATTTACTTGTTTTATATATATAGACTAGCAGTGCCCGTAGCGGCTTCGCTCGCATGAAATTAGAGAGTTTGAACCGTGCATCCAGAGTAGAGATCATTTTTTTAGGTCTCGGCTCGGCCCGTCGACAAATTAGCCCAGCCCGTTTTAAAAACCCAAACTCCTGGCCCGGCACAGCCCGTCTGAATTAGGCCCGGCCCATTTTTACAGGCCTAAAAGTTCTATATACTTGATGGAAAACTTCGGCCCGTCCCACCTTGACCTCAGGTTTGGCCCGGCCAAACTGAAGACCCTAAAATCACAAAAATATCTATATACTTGGTGAAAAACCTCGGCCCGTCCCACTTTGATTTAAGGTTTGGCCTGGCCCGTGTGAAGACTCTAAAATAACGGCTTGGCCCGGCCGATGATAAACTGGACTTAGCTACTTTTAACCGGCACAAAACTTCAAAATACTAATTTTTACATTTGTAGCACTTACAGTTTGTGAGTAGCAGTTATTTTGAAATCAAATAACCCTTATTTCCACCCCACATTTGAGGTCCTGGAAACCAAATTTTCAAAAAATGCTAAAACACGTGTTTCATTATTTTTGGAGTAGAAACTAAATACTAATTTTTACTTCTGTAGCATTAACAGTTTTTGAGTAGCAGCTACTTTAAAAACCAAATAACCCAAAAAATGATGAAACACGTATATCTTTTTTTTTTGAGTAGATACTAAGTATTAATTTTTATATTATAGAGATCAGTGATCCGCCCCTGCGTAGAGACGACCAGTTGTTTGAACGGGTATTGGTTTACTTTTTGTTTTCTTCACCTTATATAGCAATGGGTTAGTGGTCTTCACCGATAGCTGAAGAAATTTATTGGACAAAAGTTTTTCACAGGAAAGGCAATTTTTGATGTTTTTTAAACGTTGCTAAAGCACGCTAACTGGCAAGATTTTCGAGTCGTGCTTTTTGTAGGGAAGATTTCTTTGTCTCTTTGCCAGAGATCGCAGTTGAATTTTTTAGCTTGATCTGGCCCGCGGATCAACCCGACCCGTGCAGAGGGACGCCTTTTCAGCAAAACCACGGAGACAAGATGTTGAAAGGGCCCAAACGTTCAAACATTTAATCAGTGACGTAGCGATGGTATATGGCACCCAGGGGAAAGGTATAAAATATTCGCCCCATCTTCCACTGTCCTCCCAATTGGACGACCAAAACCAAGGAGACCGAAGGCGTCTGAGTCATATCCGTGGCTCGGTGAGCCCCCTCCCTTAGAAAATTTTGGAAATCACTTGTGAGAAATAGTGCATTTTGAGAATATATTAAAATACAAAAATACAATTTGTTCATTTTACATGTTCAAAAATTACTCAAATTTTGTAAAATTGTTGTCCTTCCTTTTACCTTTTGGCGCCCCCACAGCCTGGCGCACGGGAGAAGATGCCCCCTTTGCTACGCCACTGCATTTAATCCTCATGGTGTTGAAATATTGCTCATAAAAAAAAACTAATGACCGGGAGTGGTATGCACTATGCACCATTCCAAAAAAATATAGAAGACTTCCATATTTTTTCCACAACAAAAAACACGATGACAGGGGGCAGTAGTCATAGGTATCAAAAAAATTCCCAAAATTTTTCAACAGTCCAAAAGGGTCCACTTCAAAATCAAAGAAAGCCCTCTAAATAATTTCACTGCCCGTAAACAACTCTTGTATAAACCATGTATTGGTCTTTCCACCGAATGTACCTTTGCCGTCTATCATCTTTAAATACTTATACTTTATCATTCAGCAGTTGCAATATATATTTGAATTACTAAATGACCACTTTAAAAAAAACTTTAAATTAAACTTATTATAAATGTTCCACAGCATTTTCAGATTAAGCTTAAACTTCAACAACCTAAAATTAAAAAATTCCAACAAATCAATGAGTTTGTACCTTTTACACAAACTTATAACAAATAGGACAACAACTTTATTTTACCATTTAAAAAAATGAACGCTCAAAAACACATGATAGTAATTAAGTAAAAGAAGAGTGCTTTGAAGGGCTTGAAGGATTTATCGACGTGTTTCTTGATTGACCAGTGATTTCACTAGTATTGGTCAGCAAAGCCATTCTTTTTAAAACTTTTTCAAGAGCCATGGGAGAAACTTTCATCCGGAGCATTTCAAGAATGATTCTAGAAAGTGAATTTTTATTTTAAATTAAACTATTTAAAATTTTCCAACTTTTCAGTAATTTTCTTGCCCAAAATAATCCAAAACTGTTTAATCAATTTTAATATAGAGTGATTGATGTATGTTTCATTATCAGTTATTATGAAATTACACTTACTTACACTTAAGTTTCTTATAACTTAAAAACTGCTTCAGCTAAATAGTTTTAAATTAACAGTTTAAATCACAAAGTTACTTGCACTTACAAAAAAGATTTATGTAATAAACCAAACCAATTCACTTGTTTTACACCAAAGTCGGTGCCATCAACAAAGGGCACATAATCAATAGCACAAATGGCTATTCACAGTCGGATGCCGAAAACAATTGAAGTTCAAAATTATTAATTAATTCTAAATTACTTTTCACAAAACATATTTTACAACATGAAACCCAACTAATTTAATCATGATTTACGATCCCAAGGATACTTATGGAAACGGTGAAGGTTCCTGTTAGTTAGTGGAACCCCTTTTCCTGCTTAAAAAAGCTGAAAACCAGAAAATGTGGCAACATTTCCATAAGAAAACAGCAAAAAACAGCATTCATCATCAAACTCATAAACTTTTAAAATTTAAAACGATAAATAGAAGGCATCCTTCAAGAAACTATTTACATTTAGTTTTTAGTTGTGAGTGGAAAGGTACGCTGAAGATAAACAAGTAAAGGAAAAAACGAGTTTTCTAACACAAACTTTAATTTCAAATACACTCGATTTAGTAATACGAAAAATGTTCAAATTAAAGTTTTTTTTTAATCATGTATTGTCATCCAATATATAAAGCTATGCTGAAAGTTTCAGCTTCTTAGCAAGTCAAAAAGCTGGTTAAATTTAGCTTGCAAGATTTGCGTACAGAGAAAGCCACACGCACACACACACACAGAAACAGAGATTGTAACCTAAATAAAAGTATGTAAAATGAATTGAAATGAAAAACTATATATTGAACTTGTAACTTGTATTACTTGAAAACTTTTGGGTCCCAGGATAAACCAGCAGATTTCGATAGCTCGTACAATTCATATTCTTCTGTGGTTAAGTTTGGTCTTTTAGTGCGCGTTAAACTAACTTCGATTTTGCTCATGTCGACGACAGCTACATGTGTAACGTTAAATAATAATACTAACAGCTTAATAACAACAAGCCGAATTTATAGATCTGTTTACAAACAGCTTCACTAACTAAAAGGTAATTGACTCCAACACTTTAGAAATAATTAATTATAATTTGTAAAACAAAAACTTGATACAAGCAATATGTTGTTTATATTAAAATGTTTAATCTGCTTAAATTATTTTTTATTTCAGATGGTCATTATGGCGGTGTCCCTAGCGACGAAATATGTGTAATTGCCTGGCCGAAGTACGTACTATTTGACAAAAATATTAGCTATACGGTTCACCAATGGCATTAAGTCAAAGCGTTGCTTTAGACACATTAAATAACACTCCACCATGGACATATTTAAATGAAAGGCGCAGGACCTCCATGTCCATGAAACTGGAACCTCTTACTCTCCTAAATAATTCCAATAGCGATGTTAAGGTGCGTCATATTAATAGTCGCATATACATGGCAGAGAACGAAACATCAAAGAATGATTCTTTTGAAAAAGCGATATCATTTTTGAAAGAACAGCACCTTGGAGTGTTGTCTTCCCTACATCAAGAAGTTGACACACTGAAGAAGCAGAATCGAGGTAATTTAAGTGACTTATATCGTTTACATGCAGATGTTCAACTTGATCTTGTTATTTCAAGAATTGCAATTGAAAATTACCATGTTCCAAGACCCTGGATGCAAAGCTCCACATGACACAGAGGATTCAAGTAATTTTTCAATGTCAATAATTTAAAATGTAAACTTATTAGAAATATAAAGATATATAAAAATTTTCCTTCCAGGCCATATTCATAAATTGTCTTTATCTTCCAAAAAAACAGTTCTTATTTTAAAATATAATAATAAATGCATGCTAATAAGCATTTTTATTAATTTCCAAGGTTTGTCACCTGTTCACCTTGATAAAAAATGTCAGACAGATACCAAAGAAGGTTAGATTTAAATTAAAATAATTCCTTATAAAAAAATTCTAAAATTTCTTTACCGAAGAAAATGTTCATTCTTAAACTGATTTAAAGAACATATACAAGATACTGAGTTTTAATCTTTTTTTTGTTTAACTTAAGTTTTTATTAAACTATAAATTATTTGTAGGTATTACAACACATAAAAACTAAACTTTTAGCATATTTAACACACACGGGCCAGCCTGGAGAGGTTATAAAAATACGTGGCCTTTTAGCCAGGAGTGGATAAGTATAAGATTATTATTATTATTATAAATTATTAATATTATTTTGAATGTTTTACATATCTATATTTTCTGATCTAAAGCACAACATCCTTTTTTAACTTTTCCAGTCACATTATTTCAGTCTAAGTTTTTTACACTTAAACACAGTATACATGTGTATATTATACATACTTAAATGGTATGTGTAGAAAAAACTACCCTATATCATATCACTGGGCTAAACAAAATTTTTGATTCATAAGACGAGGCTCTTCACAGCCATGTAAAACTGTTAGAAGATCAAATTAAAAAGTTGAAAGATGCTTTGAAGAAAGAAAAGCTGAAAAGCACAGAAGTGACTGACGAATTGGAAATCGAAAAGAAAAAATTCAAGTATATATGAATATTCTGAATTTAAATTGTTTTTTTATCATTTTTAATTGCCATTTTTTAATTATTTTGGTCATCTAGAATGCTGGAGCAACAGACTAGAAAAACTTCAGAAAAAGATAACATTGATGAAATCACAGAGGTAAAGCCACAAAATCTTGCTGGTCTACATAAGCCAATAAATTTGTCACATTCTCTTCCACCCATCGTAAAAAATCAACTCGTCAGTAGGAACAGCATTGATACATTCCCAAAAAGAATTCATCAAATCATCGAAAAACAAGATTCAGAACCTCTTGTTACAAACTTTAAAATATCTGAGGTGGTGGAACTTTTTGTAGCCTTGTTTAAATAATGATCAACCTTATTTTAGGAAATAACCATTAATTTCAATAAACAAGTGTGCTATAATAATATAA
The DNA here is from genome assembly GCA_963978895.1 of Erpobdella octoculata. Classification (NCBI taxonomy): domain Eukaryota; kingdom Metazoa; phylum Annelida; class Clitellata; order Hirudinida; family Erpobdellidae; genus Erpobdella; species Erpobdella octoculata. The sequence continues at coordinate 19,679,750 of OZ022246.1, forward strand.
TTTAATGCATTTCAGATAGAAAAATCACCTAAAAGTTGTGAAAATGAAATAAAGCCATTTTTATCAGCAAGAATTAGTAAGAAAATATCAGGTCCAAGCCAGCACTTCTTCTCTATACAGCCTTTTGCAAAGAAAAGGTGAGCTCTTAAAATTGACAGCTATGTATTAACCAGATATGTAGCGAGTATTTATGGTGCGAGTACGAGTATCATGGTATCGAGTAGGAGTACTGAAAAAACGTACTCGAGTATCGAGTACTACATCTCTGCTACATCTCAAAACGAGAACCAAGGCTTCGAGTATTGAGTACTTAAAAAATGTACTCGAGTACGAGTACCAAGTGTAATATCTACATATCTGGTATTAACTACAAATATCTTTGAATTGAATTTTTGCTAATTTTTAAGCAGTGCATCAACTTTGCAAATGCCAAAAATCAACTTGGACTTCACAGAAAATTCAAATTCAGATACAAAACAGAAGAACAGCAAGTCTGCATCAAAATCAAAAAGAAAGAAAGCTTTATAGGCCTAATCTCATTCTAAACAATTTTATTTGTATTAGTATCATTGAAATTACAACACATCCCAACTCTACATCAAAGATATTTCTTGTATTTTTAACTTACCAAGCATTGTTTTGACTTTGTGTATTGAGATATCTCAGCATGTTTAAAAAAAAAGTTAATTTTGAATTCAAAATAATTTAGTCTTAAAAGTATTTTCAGCTTCATTATCTACTAATTTTAGAAAGTAAGCTCTTTTATTCTATATGAAGACTTTCTATACATTCAGTGAATAATGACTGCAAAAAAACATTTATTTTATAATTATCTTATTGTCATTAATGATGCCACTCCATTATTTTCATTTCAAAACCCAAACTCTAATAATGTTTATAACTTTTAAAGGAAAATATGCATTATACTCACAATTAGAACAGCTTGTAAAGAAATCTTGTTTTTCAGCTTTAAAAAAATTATGTATACAAATGTCTTTCTTTTTGTCAATGTACTATAACATGTATGTGAGAAACATTAAAAACTAAGTTTATGAACTACAAATCTAACTCAGAATCCACTATTTAATATTCTAGATTTTCTAGGAATTTTGATTAGCCATCAATTCAAAGCATTAACAATTTCTAATTAAACATGCTTTTAAAATGAATGAAGTCTTCAATTAATACATTGAGACGTGTTGGTCTAGACACCGGCTTGGATATCCGGAGTACCGGGTTTGATTCCAGGTTGGGGCAAGTAGTTTCCTAACTAATTAATCCACTGCTCAGGCCAACTCAGCCTTTCATATTTCACTAGTCGATAAATGAGTACAAGTTTCGCGACTGGGGGTAATAGGGTTCGGCACATCCTGATTTCTGATAAACGTGTGGGTGGCAGGAAAATGTGTGATCCCAAATGCACGAGCCATTCCCGACACATCTACGGTTTCACAACACTAGAGTGCGCCTCCTAACTAATTCTCTAATACTATAAAACTGTCCCTGATACTTTTAATAGCAAAACCTACACCATTACATATTACCTAATCAGAATTATATGTATATCCATAACTATACATTTGTCAAACCTGTTTATTGATGCTCAATCATGGCTATGTAGATATATATGTGTTCATCATAACAAAAACAGTACCAACAAATTCAAAAGCATTTTTTAGCCAATATAAAGTAATATACCGTCAACAAATCATTTAATGGTCATATCTTAAAGAAGTGTACTCCGTACGAAAACGCCGAGCATGTTATCTCTAAAACAAAGCCAGGCGAATCGAGAAGAGAATTTAATTTTGTACTTCTTTCAACGGATTCAACTATTGAAAAACATAGAAAACAACAGCGAGCAATTCCGCAGACAAACCGCAGTAAATGCTACAAGCTGAAGCAATCAACGGCATTCAGTCGTCCCAGTAAAAGAAAGCAGCCAATCCAGGTCGACTCTGAGAGTCCGGCACGCGTATTGCTTTTTTGTCTAACCAAACCTCTCCGCTGTGATTGAAAGCAAATATTAGAAAACAAGCACAGCCTGCAATGGAGAGATTGCTCTTAGTTAGGGTTAGAACAGGCAATCGACAAGCGACCACCGCGTACCCGAGCAAACTCAAGAGTGAGCCTCAAATTGCCTCAAAATATACAAAAGTAAAAGAATTCAACAACCGCCGAAAATCAGTAAACCAAAGATAGTGTGGCTTAAATCACTTTAAAAAATGCAGTTTTTAAATAAATGCAAAGAAAATAGTCTACATTTTTTAAATTTTTTGTTTTTAAGCTAAATAAATTGTAATATTCCTATGGTCACGCTTGGTCACGCTTATAATCCACTGATCTCTATAATCATAGATATAAACATATATATAGATATAATTATATAATATAACTGGACTAGCAGTGCCCGTAGCGGCTTCGCTCGCATGAAATTAGAGAGTTTGATCCGTGCATCCATAGTAGAGATCAATTTTTTAGGTCTCGGCCCGGCTCGTCGACAACTTAGCCCAGCCCGTTTTAAAAACCAAAACTCCTGGCCCGGCACAGCCCGTCTGAATTAGGCCCGGCCAATTCTTGCAGGCCTAGAAGTTCTAAATACTTGATGAAAAATTTCGGCCCGTCCCACCTTGACTTCAGGTTTGGCCCGGCCCATCTGAAGACCCTAAAATCACTAAAATATCTATATACTTGGTGAAAAACCTCGGCCCGTCCCACTTTGATTTAAGGTTTTGCCTGGCCCGTGTGAAGACTCTAAAATAACGACTTGGTCCGGCCGGTGATAAACTTGACTTAGCTACTTTTAACCGGCACAAAACTTCAAAATACTAATTTTTACATTTGTAGCACTTACAGTTTTTGAGTAGCAGTTATTTTGAAATCAAATAACTTTTATTTCCACCCCACATTTGAGGTCCTGGAAATTAACCAAATTTTTTAAAAATGTTGAAACACTTATTTCATTATTTTTTGAGTAAATACTAAATACTAATTTTGACATCTGTAGCATTCACAGTTTTTAAGTAGCAGTTACTTTAAAAACCAAAGAAACCTTTTTTCCACCCTACATTTGAGGTCCTGAAAACCAAAACTTCAAAAAATGGTGAAACACATATATCCTTATTTTTAGAAACTAAATACTAATTTTTACTTTTGTAGCATTTACAGTTGTTGAGTAGCAGTTACTTTAAAAACCAAATAACCCAATTTTCCACCCCACATTTGAAGTCCTGGAAACCAAATTTTCAAAAAATGGTGAAACACATATATCATTATTTTTAGATTAGAAACTAAATACTAATTTTTACTTTTGTAGCATTCACAGTTTTTGAGTAGCAGCTACTTTAAAAACCAAGTAATCCTATTGTCCACCCCACATTTAAGGTCCTTGAAACCAAATTTGTAAAAAATGGTGAAACAGGTATATCTTTATTTTTAGAATAGAAACTAAATAATAATTTTTACATCTGTGGTATTTACAGTTTTTGAATAGCAGTTACTTTAAAAATAAATAACCCTATTTTCCACCCCACATTTGAAATTCTGAAAACCATATTTTCAAAAAATGCTAAAACACGTATTTCATTATTTTTGGAGTAGAAACAAAATACTAATTTTTACTCCTGTAGCATTCACAGTTTTTGAGTAGCAGTTACATTAAAAACCAAATAACCTTATTTTCCACCCCACCTTTGAAGTCCTGGAAACCAAATTTTCAAAAAATGGTGAAACACGTATCTTTTTATTTTTCAAGAAGAATCCATATACCAAATTTCAAATTCTTCTCATTTTTGGTTTTCGGGATATACATTGTTTTAGAAAAAAGTTTGTTTTCCAGTTTCTTCCCCTCAGACTGACTGGCTGGCTGGCTGGCTGGCTGGCTGGCTGGCTGGCTGGCTGGCTGGATGGATGGCTGGCTGGCTGGCTGGCTGGCTGGCTGACTGACTGACTGACTGACTGACTGATAATCAACGCCGAGCCCAAACGCGTCACCCTAGGAACGTGAAATTTGGAACTTATATTAATTTTATTGCGTTAGGCATCCACTAAAAAAGGATTTTTGAAAATTTTGCTCCTGAGGGGAAGAAACTGGAAAACAAACTTTTTTCTAAAACAATGTATATCTCGAAAACCAAAAATGAGGAGATCTTGAAATTTGGTATATGGATTCTTCTTGAAAAATAAAAAGATACGTGTTTCCCGGACCTCAAATGTGGGTTGGAAAATTGGGTTATTTGGTTTTTAAAGTAGCTGCTACTCAAAAACTGTGAATGCTACAGGAATAAAAATTAGTATTTAGTTTCTACTCTAAAAATAATAAAATACGTCTTTTAGCATTTTTTGAAAATTTGGTTTCCAGGACCTCAAATGTGGGGTGGAAAATAAGGTTATTTGGTTTTTGATGTAACTGCTACTCGAAAACTGTAGATGCAACGGAAGTAAAAATTAGTATTTGGTTTCTACTCCAGAAATAGTGATATACGTGTTTTACCATTTTTGAAAATTTGGTTTCCGGGACTTCAAATATGGGGTGGGTGGACAATATGGTTACTTGGTTTTTAAAGTAACTGCTACTCAAAAACTGTAAATGCTACAAAAGTAAAATTAGTTTCTACTCTAAAAATAATGATATACGTGTTTCACCATTTTTTGAAAATTTGGTTTCCAGGACCTCAAATGTGAAGTGGAAAAAGGCTTATTTGATTTTAAAATACCTGCTACTCAAAAACTGTAAGTGCTACAGATGTGAGAATTAGTATTTTGAGGTTTTGGGCCGGTTAAAAGTAGATGAGTTCAGTTTATCACCGGACGGACGGGCCAAGCCGTTATTTTAGGGTCTTCATACGGCCCTGCCCAAACCTTAAATCAAGGTGGGACGGGCCGAAATTTTTAACCAAGTATATAGACATTTTAGTGATTTTAGGGTGCTCAGACGGACCGGGCTAAACCCAGCCCCGCAACTACGGGGGGCGAGGGGGGCAAAGCCCTCCTAGAAGACATGTCGCCCCCCTGGAAAATTTTAAGATGTGTAGTTTTTTGAAATTTATAAACCTGTTAACTGCTACACTAGTAAATAGCTGGATAAAACAGCGTATTTCGCTCCCCCCCAAATTCTAAAATATGTACCTACTTTTTGAACTTTATAAGCCTGTTAACCGTTATACAAGTTCATAACTGGATAAGGCAACGGATTTCACCCCCCCCCCCTGAAAAATTCTAAGACATGTATTTTTTGAACTTTTCAAGCCTGTAAACCGTTATACAAGTTCATAGCTAGATAGGGTCGCGGATTTCGCCCCCCCCTGAAAAATTCTAAGACATGTACTTCTTCAAACTTTATAAACCTGTTAATTTTTAGCAAGATAAGGCAGCGTATTTTGCCCTCCCCCCTCTCTGAAAAATTCTAAGCTATGTAGTACCTTTTTGAACTTTATAAGCCTGTAAACCGTTATACAGGTACATAACTGGCTAAAGCAGCGTATTCAGGAATAGTCACAAAATTTGGATTGTTGGGTATCTATCAACACACCAGCAACTTATTAACGCATCACTGCAAACATCTCAACAAAACCTTGGGGTGCAACTTTTTCTAGGGCCCACCTATATTTTAGAAAAATCTAAATTTTTTAAAGTTTTTCTTTAATTTTTCCTCCAAAAAAATCTGATGACCAGTCGGAGCTGCTTTTTCAAAAAATTTCCAAAACCAATTTTTATTTTTTCCAAAAGAAAACTTATAGCTGATGACCACAACGAAGCAAGATTTTGCTATACGTTGTAAAAAAAAACATTAGCAGGCATATATAAAACTATTCCAGCCAATGAAAAGTTCACATCGTGGAAATCCAGAATGAAGTCATAAAAATAATAAACAATATGGGTGTTGCTGATGCACCTTGGATTTACATATAATATTTACATTGTCTTTTCAACTCCCGATATAATTTTAGTGTTTTTTAACTATTTTCATTTCGCCCCCCTTTAGTGATAGCTCGCCCCCTCAAAGCATGACGTCTAGTTGCGGGGCTGGCTAAACCTGAAGTCAAGGTGTGGGACGGGCTGAAGTTTTTCATCAAGTATATAGAACTTCTAGGCCTGTAAAAACGGGCCGGGCCCATATTAGACGGGCCGTGCCGGGCCAGGAGTTTCGGTTTATAAAACGGGCTGGGCCAAGTTGTCGACGGGCCGAGCCGAGACCTAAAAAATTGATCCGTGCAGTCCTACTCTACTATGTATGCACGGTTCAAATTCTCTAATTTCATGCGAGCGAAGCCGCTACGGGCACTGCTAAATCTCAATCTATATATATAAAAGAACATGTCCTGACTGACTGACATGACTGACTGACTGACTGACTGATAATCAACGCCGAGCTCAAACGCCTCATCCTAGGAACGTGAAATTTGGAACTTATATTAGTTTTATTGCGTAAGCATCCACTAAGAAAGGATTTTTGAAAATTTTCCTCCTGAGGGTAAGAAACTGGAAAACAAATTTTTCTCTAAAACAATGTATATTTCGAAAACCAAAAATGGGGAGATTTTTAAATTTGGTATATGGATTTTTCTTGAAAAATAAAAAAATACGTGTTTCATCATTTTTTGAAAATCCGGTTTCCCTGACCTCAAATGTGGGTTGGAAAATTGGGTTATTTGGTTTTCAAAGTAGCTGCTACTCAAACACTGTGAATGCTACAGGAGTAAAAATTAGTATTTAGTTTCTACTCCAAAAATAATGAAATACTTGTTTTAGCATTTTTTGAAAATTTGGTTTCCAGGACTTCAAATGTGGGGTGGAAAATAGTGTTATTTGTTTTTAAAGTAACTGTTACTCAAAAACTGTAAATACCACAGATGTAAAAATTAGTATTTAGTTTCTATTCTAAAAATAAAGATATAGGTGTTTTACCATTTTTTTTTAATTTGGTTTCCAGGACCTCAAATGTGGGGTGGAAAATAAGGTTATTTGGTTTTTAAAGTAACTGCTACTCAAAAACTGTAAATGCTACAAAAGTAAAATTAGTTTCTACTCGAAAATAATGATACGTGATACGTGTTTCACCATTTTTTGAAAATTTGGTTTCCAGGACCTCAAATGTGAAGTGCAAAAAGGCTTATTTGATTTTAAAATACCTGCTACTCAAAAACTGTAAGTGCTACAGATGTGAAAATTAGTATTTTGTGGTTTTGTGCCGGTTCAAAGTAGATGAGTTCAGTTTATCACCGGACGGACGGGCCAAGCCGTTATTTTAGGGTCTTCATACGGCCCTGCCCAAACCTTAAATCAAGGTGGGACGGGCCGAGATTTTTAACCAAGTATATAGACATTTTAGTGATTTTAGGGTGTTCAGACGGGTGGGCTAAGCCTGTAGTCAAGGTGAGACGGGCCGAAGCTTTTCATCAAGTACATAGAACTTCTAGGCCTGTAAAAACGGACTGGGCCCATATTAGACGAGCCGAACCAGGAATTTCGGTTTTTGAAACGGACTGGGCCAAGTTGTCGACGGGCCGAGCCGAGACCTAAAAAATTGATCCGTGCAGTACTCTACTATGTATGCACGGTTCAAGTTCTCTAATTTCATGCGAGCGAAGCTGCTACGGGCACTGCTAGTATCTAAATAAATATCTTAATTTGTTATGCATACCTATATACGCCAGTGGTTGTTATTTCACCTTGTTTTACATTGTCATTTCAACTCCCGATATAAATTTATAGTTTTTCAAATTTTTTTATTTTGTTCTTCTGGCAATAGCTTGCTCTCCCAAAGCATGACATTTCGTTGCGGGTCTGCCTGGAAAACTGCCAATCATAGATATATAGGTACTGCCAATCCTCAATGCTGCCAATCAAAAATAATTACATCAACCCCCTTACCAGAATATCTTGAGATTGCTTTACAAATTTTTACAAAGTGTTTAAAAAATTAAAACATAAATGATTATCAACACCAGCTCATGAGCCCATTATTAGAAAAAGTAAATGAAAATTAATTTGCGTATAGGTACTAAGTTTACTTTTAAATTGGTAGGCTTGTTTTGATTGCTGTTTGCTTTTGAAGAATTTAAAGGTTTAAAAAGAAAGGACTTCTTTAATTTAAAAAGTTATTAAAGAGTTAACAAAAGGTAGTACAATTATACAGGATAAAATGTTTTTATTATTAATGTAACTTTATATTTATGGTTTAAATTGTAATATTAAAGGATTGGTGAGTGAGGTGAGTTCTCAAAGATGTGGAAAAGTTGTTGTAAGTATGAGGCAGAAGTTGGCTGCGCAGCTGGATCCCCGACGTCGCTGAAGTTAGCAACAGTAGCTAACTTTGCCTGCATTATATAGGGAAATTTCAAAGTCGAGGCATTTTATTTTTTTAATATATTTTAATAGGAAATTAAAAAACAAAATGATCTGTACTATTTTCAACTAAATGCCTCAATTATTAACGGAGTTATATGGTAAAATCGATTGCGATTAAATTGGTCGCGGTCTTTATTTACAGTAGGCTACTCAAAATATGTTGCTAACTCTTCACGCATTTTATATAGAAAATTCAAAGTCGAGGCATTTTAATAAAATTTACATATTTTAATAGATATTTCAAAACAAATCAATCTGTCCAAGTCTCATAAAAATATCGAAAAAATTAACAGAGTAATTCAGTAAAAACTGTTCGATAAAATCTGTTGCTAACTCTCGACAATTATTCTTTTTCACAATCAGAAAAACTATGTCATCTGTCATAAGTAATCCAATACCGTTAGACAAATCTTGTAAGCTTTGTCCAGCAGCAGTAATGCCCTGTTTTTCAGTCAAAACATTTGCTGCCGCCGTCTGTGCTAATGGTTTTGCAGTTTGCATCCAACAAAGGCAATTTTTGCCAGTGAGAAATGGAGCAGCAATTATTAGATGATTTTGAGACGGCTGAATTTTACGACGTACCGGTGGCGGTCCACAGTCGGATCTAGCTTCAGATTCTACATCCTTTGCTTCATCAGAATCACTTCTGTCATCTTCATTAGAGTAGTGTTTCACTTTTTCACATTCTGGTAATCATAATTTTGTGTAAATGGGCTTCAACGTTGATGGGGTGTCAAACACCCCTGGATGATGGAATATGCCGTAGGACCCTTTAACCGTTCGCATTTCCAAAATCCATCATTCAAATTTAGCCAATTATTGTCAGAGTCTTGGGAAGGTAGGGCTACTAGATGTCACAAAAGCATTTAATTTTATTTTGTTTAATAAGTGAGAAACAGGCTCAATTATACCCTCTGGGGTGTGATACATCCCAGGTTGACGACATAGGGTAATGGGCTTTTATAGTTTCAATTGTTTTTTATAGCTTGCCCTCGTTCTGCCCGCCAATAAAAACTTTTTTATGTATATATTATATTCAATTTGTAAATATCTTGATTTAGCTTAGCTTTATGAATCTTTTCTATTGCCATATAAAATTTTTCAATTGTTTGCATAGCATTTTTTCAGAAAATATAAAATTTAGCAAATTTACAATTTTAAAATTTTATTCCCAATTTTTAAAGTGCTTTAAAATCAAACAAAAGATTATAAAAAGCACTCAACACTAAGTCAGCAATCAAACAGTCGAACAGATTGTGATTATTGGCTGAGATAAAAAATCAGTCAATAAGCGATAAATTGCGATTTTGTTTTTTATTGGGATGAGATGTCATTATTCAATGGGTATTTTACAATAAAATTTTCCAGCTCCTCACTAAGTTCACGATCTAATATTTTACCAAAGAGTAATCAGAGGTTTTCCCAATTAATGGTTCATTTCTCTTACTCTTGTGGTAGGGCTTTTAGCACCTGGGGATAAGGTCTAACAAATGCGTTCATAGAAATTCCCATCTGTAAATGTTTTCTCTAAAAATAGTGTGGTGGAGTCGCAGGTATGTTTTCCAGAAATTTGTCAAAACATGCACTTTTATTTTCAACAATAGCTGATAACTGGAAGGTTTTCATAAGGTTGTTGAAGTTTTTTTTCTAAAAATTTTGGCGTCCCTTACAAAAGGCTTTTGGTGCGCCTTCTAAATGCCGCCCGGAACACATGTTGCCCCTGCCCCCTAGCTAGGCCTCTGATAAAATGTTGGTAAAGTGAAGATTTACAATGCATAATTCATTTGTGATTATTGGCTGAGATAAAAAATGAGTCAATAAGCTATTTGCAGTTCTGTTTTTTTTTTGGGATGAGATGTCATTGTTCAATAGGTATTTTATAATAAAATCTTCAGCTCATCACAAAGTTCGCGATCTAATTTTTCACTAGCATACCTTTGTTCAAGCAAATAGCCCACAGCATAAGCATCATCATATATAAACTGGAATTTTGATTTGGTTAATTCTTTAAACTTGAGAATGAATTTTCTCACCCTCTATTTAGCCAATTACCCGCTTTGTAACATTCTTTATATCATAGTTTTACAGCCGAATAATCTGAAAAACCAAGCAGTAGTTATGTTTTAAATCTTTCCTTGCCTAAGCTCTCCTTGCTTTAATGGTTAAGGCCTAACCTCTCCTATTTTGGTTATACAAGTGCATAAGCAAATAATTTATTGTGAATTATTCAACCTTATATTACAAAGCAAAATTTAATTTAATTCCTTTTTCTAACATTGTATAGTACATCTTTAGCTGTTTTTAAACAGATTTTGCATCATGCTGTTACTTGACTTTTGTGGTATTGACAGTACAAGCAAATTTATAAAAAATGGATTTGTTGATCTTTATTATTTTCAAGTAAACATTTATTTGAAGATCACGAAATACCAAACAAAATGTACGAATGTCATTGATTATGACATCGGTAAGTTCCAAGCTTCCTCACCACTCTCTGCCCACGGGCGAAAGATCTGCTCATTATGTTATCCTGATGTGTTACTTGGTGAAAACTTTTTATTCCACGTACACAACTTCGGCAGGTAAAGCCATTTTAGAAACATTTTTTATTAAATTTTATTTATTAAATAAATTCTTGCTTTTTATATTTTATTTATACTTGCAATTTACTTCTTGCAGCTCTTGAACATTCAGAAAGTTTAAAAGACTCACTCGAAAATGGCTGGAGTTTCTTAGACAGACGAGTTTCTAATGATTTTTTTACTTAGCTCATATTCAGATGATTCAACTTGAGCTCTAATGTTTTTTTTTATATTTTTTAAAGAAAGATGTAAGCGACACAGAATGGCAGTATTGGAAATCAGATATATTTCAAAATCTTTGGATGTTTTTCGTTTTCCACATCATCGTTGGCCAGCTTATTAGATTGTTTAATTTTTTTGAAGTAAGAAAAACAAGCTAGTATATAATATATTTTAAATAAAATATTTGCCGTAGAATTATATTATTATTTTCCAGATCAGGAGCTTGATATTTGGGCTCTTATCAGTTGCATTCATGTTTCATATCCTGGGAACTTCTTTGACAGTATTTTATTTGTCGGAGATTGCATTAATTACATCGATTGCATATTTAACTAGCTCAAAAATGTGCGTTTGGATTACAACTTTAAGCTTATTTTCATTTCTTGTTTCACGAAACCTCAGAAATTATATGGGTGGTTTTATTTCTTTTACGATCCATAAAAAACTAGAATTTAATTATTAATTATAAATATTATATATATATTTTAGGTTTCCATTGGTATTTTCCTGAAGTATGATGATTCAAAGTTTTTTTGTCAAGAGTATATTCTGACATTAGGGCTTTTAAGGTATACAAGTTCTGCTTTATATATTGCAAGTTGTGGACAGACAAAGTCATCATCATCATGTCTGTTTTTGAAGAAATTCTTAAATTGGGATCAAGAATTGAATTCAAATGCTGATGGGGTTTTAAAAGAGCAAAAAGATGGAAATTTTGAAAACTTTATTACAAAAGTTGAAGAAAATAAGTTAATATGGAATTTGTTTGATGTTCTTTGCTATAATTTATATTTCCCTTTAGCCATCGTTGGTCCTTTGATGTTGTTTCAAGATTTTATCGTACAGGTGAAATCTACATGTTTTAGCCAAATTTAATTTTATAAATTGATATATTTATTTTTAATTTTATAAATTGATATATTTATTTTTAATTTTATAAATTGATATATTTATTTTTAATTTTATAAATTGATATATTTATTTTTAATTTTATAAATTGATATATTTATTTGTAGTTTTATAAATTTATTTATTTGTAGTTTTAAGTTTATTTCATCCTCACACAATTACTTTGAGTTTTTATTTATAAATTTTTTAGTTCAACCAGCCAAAAAAGAATTATTCTGATGAAACAATCAAAGTCATATTTAAAAACTTGTTGAAATCTCTTTTTTGGATGTTCTTCATTGATACAAGTTCTCACTATTTTTACAATTATGCACTGATTTCAAACGTTCATCTTTTAAAAGTCATTCCCCTGTTCTCACTGGTTGGGGTTGGTTACATCACTGGTCAGCTGTTTATGGTGAAATACTTTGTCATCTGGTCTACCACTTCGTCCATAGCATTACTGGATCAGTTGTCTACTCCTGCAGTTCCTTGTTGCATCTCACGAATTCATCGTTCTTCAGATATTTGGAAGTTTGTATATTTTGACGGTGGTGGTGGTGTAGTAGTTGAACAATTGTGTTTTTAATTTGCTCGTATTTTTTGTTTTACAGAAAATTTGACAGAGGTTTATATAGGTTTTTGAAACAGTTAAGTTCTTACATTTTCTTCAGTTTTGTCATGTTTATATATATTTTTATGCCCGGGCTTTTTAGAGGTTTTTCTATCGTTTTTCTGTCCTGCTCCTGTTTCCTTCCCCACTTGCTCTTACGCTCCCGGTCGCTTTCCCACTTTTCGACCACCTAGAGCTCTAAAACTTTCAGGAAAGCTTTATTCTGGATGACAATACATGAATTTAATGTTTCCGACGTGAATTAGGCCTTGCTAAGGTAGAATAAAGGGAAATGCATATATATATATATATATATATATATATATATATATATATATATATATATATATATATATATATATATATATATATATATATATATATATATATATATATATATATATATATATATATATATATTTATATATATATATATATTTATATATATATATATATATAATATATATATATATATATATATATATATATATATATCTATATATATAAAAATGAATGTTTGTATATATGTATTTATGTATGTTAATGTCCTTTATGCATTGCTACACCCTTCATCCGATCGTAATGAAATTTTCACACAACCTTGAGAGTCAATGAAAATCAAAAAAAAAAAAAAATTTTGAAATCCGTCACAAAATGAGCGGAGCGGAGCGGGTGAGCGAGCGGGAACTATATATATATGTATGTGCGTATGTATGTGTGTATGTATGTATGTGTATGTGCATGTATGTGTGTCTGTGTCTGTGTTTATGTATACATATATATATATATATATATATATATATATATATATATATATATATATATATGTATATATATATATATACATATATATATATACATATATATATATATATATATATATATATATATATATATATATATATATATATATATATATATATATATATATATATATATATATATATATATCTATAAAGTTCAAAACTATTTCCTTTAAAACATCGTCATAAATTGAAAATTGGCTGAAAAATTACAATTTCAAATTTCAAATTTTTCTATCGAATTAATTATGCCACCTAAACGAAAAGCTATTGGTCAACTTACGCTCCAAGCAAGAAAGAAAAAGGCATTACGAAGTTCAGAAACAGAAGAACAGCGGGAAGCAAGACTTGAAAGCCTTCGATTATACAATGCTCAAAAAAAAGAAAGCCTTCGATTAAACGCTGCTCAATACCGTTCATCTGAAACAGATGAGCAACGGGAAGCAAGACTGGAAAGCCTTCGATTAAACGCTGCTCAATACCGTTCATCTGAAACAGCTGAGCAACGGGAAGCAAGACTGGAAAGCCTTCGATTAAACGCTGCTCAATACCGTTCATCTGAAACAGCTGAGCAACGGGAAGCAAGACTGGAAAGCCTTCGATTAAACGCTGCTCAATACCGTTCATCTGAAACAGCTGAGCAACGGGAAGCAAAACTGGAAACAATAAGAGTAAGCAATGCTCAATCCAGACAAACACTACGTGACCGGGAACGGGAGAGCAAGCGTGAGCGGGAACGGGAAAGCAACCGGGAACGGGAAAGCGACCGGGAACGGGAAAGCAACCGGGAACATGAAAGCGACCGGGAACGGGAAAGCGACCGGGAAAGCGGAAAGCGACCGGGAACGCGGAAAGCGACTGGAATTGGGAGAGCAAGCTTGGAAGGAAACGCGAGCAAGAGAGAAAATCGATAACAAAACTTCTGAGCGGGAAAGCGACCGGGAGCTGGAAAGCGACCAGGAGCTGGAAAGCGACCAGGAGCTGGAAATCGACCGAGAGCGGAAAAGCGACCGGGAACGCGACGAAAACGGGAAAGTGGAGAAGGAAACGGGAGCGAGAGAGACAAACATTAGAAAAACCTCTAAAAACCCCGGGCAACGCCGGGTAACCCCGCTAGTATAATATAAATGAATGTTTGTATGTATGTATGTCCTTTATGCATTGCTACACCATTCATCCGAAATTTTCATACAACCTTGAGAGTCAAGGGGAATCAAATATAAAGAAAAAAAATTGAAATCAATCACAAAATGAGCGGAGCGGGTGAGCGAGCGGGGACTATATATATATATATATATATATACTAGCGGGGTTACCCGGCGTTGCTCGGGGTTTTCAGAGGTTTTTATCATTTTTCTCTCTTGCTCCAGTTTCCTTCCCCGCTTGCTCTCCCGTTTCCGTTCCCGCTCGCGCTCATTTTTTCTTTTCCACTCTTTCATAACTTACTTTAGCCCATAGATTTGCTAAAAGTTGCTTGAAGCCTTCAAACGTTGTTACGTAAACAAAATTTTAATTTTATTACGCAATTACCTTCGATGGTCGTACATAGGAACTTTTGGCCTGGAAAGTTAAGAAGGGGAAAAAGTTAAGAAGGTTTGGACTCCTTCTCTGATCCCCCGGCTCAGGGGGCCAAAAATCTTCCGGGCCAAAAGTGTCTATACATGATCATTGCATAAGTTTTCGAAGCACTGTTTACAATTGCTTAACAGGCATTACTTGCTAATGGACTTCTTAATATTAAGAAGTCCATGACTTGCTTCCCAGTCATGCATAATATGACCGATTGCGCGTTATTACAAATTATTAAAAGATAGATGGGGCGGGAAAGCGCCGGAATCGGGAAAGTGACCGGGAGCGGGAAAGCGACCGGGAGTGGGAGAGCAAGCGGGAACGGGAAAGCGACCGGGAGAGAAAACGGGGAATTAAACGGAAGCTAGAGAAAAACGATAAAAAACTCTAAAACCCCCGAGCAACGCCGGGTAACCCCACTAGTATATATATATATATATATATATATATATATGTATATATATATATATAATATGTGTGTATTGTTTTTTAACAGACATATTTATTTGCCCCTTGGTGGTCACAAGTATGGATACTTGCACTATGTGGCAACGTTAAGCACTTTTGTGTTCATATATGCTTGGCATGGAGCGACATATTCACAGTTAATTTGGATAGTTTTAAATGTCTTTACTTTATTTCTGGAAAGGATTTTTGCTTATTTATTTCAATTGGTGTGCCTGTACTACCCAAAGGTAAGACATTTTTTTTGCTTACCTAGTTATTTTGGGCTTTATCAATTTTAATGGAATTCACATATAATATAAATAAAAAATTTAGAAAAATCTTTCCAATGAAAATATTTTAATTTTATTGTTTAAACAAATCTTCCTTCTGTATAAATATCTTCCTTGGAATGATTTTTCCTAAAATATTTATTAATAAATTATAGATATATAGTGGTAAGTCAGAGGAATTTTTGAAATCGTGTGGAGATTTGAAATTGGTCGAAAACTTGCAGGATCGTCAGGATCGAGATCTTTTTTTTTCAAGAGAGGTGTTACCGACGCAATTTTGTAGCAACTTGGAAATGATCCTTCCTTGAAAGAGAGAGTTGCAAGACGAACTATGAGAACCGAGAACACGTCGAGACAGGATTTAATGACTTTGCCGGCATTGAGTTTATGAGTCGTTTAACCTCATCCAGAGTCGGAGGATCTAGGCAGGATAGCTTCGGTCCGGTAAAAGTACCGTCAGCGTAGAAAGCATCGAATTAGCCTTCAGGCAGCCTGGATGAAATAGCAGTTTTAACAGACTGAATCTTGTTGGTGAAGAAGGAAGACAAATTGTCCGTCCCCCTCTGTCGACATTGGCCACGGGTGTTGTATGAAGTAAATAACGTATAGCGGACCATCTAGCTTTTGGGCACAACAGCGAAGCTTTAATCTTGTCAGTGTAGTGCTGGCCCAGAGAGGCAATGACTGCTCCGTTAGCAACGTGACATGCCTTGCGATAGGCAAAACGGTCCTGTTCGCGACCATGAGCTTTCCATCTTCTCTCTAAACAGCGACGCTCCGTTTTGCAAGAACAGCGTCACGTGAGAGCCAACAACCATGACGACAAGAATTTGAAGGAGCCAGCTTGGTGCGCGTCTGCATAGGAGAGTGAACATTAAGAGTGTCCATCACAACCCTGTCGATCTGATCAGCAAATTCACTGGACGTCGTTGCTGGACTGGTGAACAGATCTGAGTTGTTTATATCCTCCTGAAACTTGCCTAGATCCATGAACTTGATATTGCGAAAGCTGTATGTGACGGACCACGAGATGAGATCATGGTCTGAGACATCGTGAGATGAATGGACCCCAACTGCCGTGATTCGATTCGTGTTAATGGGTCCGACGACAAGGTCAAGTATACTCTCTTTTGCGGCTGTATGATGTGTCGGAGCGAGAACATATTGGTAGAGTCCGTACTGGTTGAACAGAAGAGTTAATCCGGCGTCAACAGTGGAACCGGGACCAGGGCAATTAAAATCGCCACACATGACAAACCTGTCAACGTCAATGCACTCACAGAAAGGCGAGAGTATGTCCGACAATTCATCATAGAATAATGTGGAAATTGCAGAGGATGGTGGTCGGTAGATGCTGGCAACGACGAGTGGTTTACCGATGCACCGGTCTGAGGTAGAACCAGATATTGATAACAGTTGACATTCGAGAGTTTGTTGTTTTAAAAGCTTATGGTATGGGTGTTGCTTGACGGCGATATCACTACTGTAAATGAAGTAAAGACCTCCACCACGAGCTCGCTGGGTCGCAGACGGACGAGGGGCATGCAGCAAAAGCCGGCTGGCATGGAATCGAGCTTGATGGCATCCGGATCATTATCACAGATCCAGGACTCACTAATAGCGAGAGCGTCGAGGTGGTTTGTCATTATAAGGTCTTGTATGAGAGGTCCCTTTTGAACAAATGAACGGGCATTTAGAGCCGCCATATGAAACCATGCCTCCTTGACTCGATTACCATCGGCCTGAAATTTCTTAACTTTTCTGCTCGAATCATTAGCATCTAAAAACTTGTCCTTTTATCGATGACCAGACGGAAAGATCCTGGTTCACCCCTAATTTTATAGATGAAATGTCCATGCTTGGTCGCCTTTATTTTCTCTTGCTTTTTGTATTAACTGCTTGCAATGATTTCTATCATCTCTAGACAAATCATGACCAACGATAAGTGATTTGTACTTTGCAAATGTGTCTCCTTTTAATTTAAAACAATTTTCTAAGACCATGTTCTTTGTACAGTAACTGTACAGTTTTATCAACAGTGGTCTGCTTCTTGAACCTGCATCTGTGTTACCTCTTCTTCCCAATCTAGTCATTTCAGCCACATCCCTTTAAAACTCAAAATCTAGTCGAAATTTTTTCATCAATTCAACTATGATCTCTTTGTCTGAAGCTTTAGAAACTTTTCCATCTTCATGCAGATTGTACAATATTAAATTATTCTTTCTTTGGTTTCTGTCAGATCTAATATCTATACTGGATTTTGTGTCAAGTACAGATTTTCTCACTGATTTTACATCATCCACCAGAACCTCAACTTTTGATTTAAACTGGTCAGACCATTTATTTACAGTATTTTCTGTTTTAACCACAGAGCCAGTAATTGTTGGAGAATCTAAATCATTTATTTTTCTGTTAAAGTTGGATATTTCAACACTTAAACTATCTAGTTTCAATTTTAACATTTCCAGACCAGAATCTCTAGCAATGTATCTTTCATTTTCTCAAGTTGATTTTTCTGCAACTTGAGAGCTTCGTCAAAAACTTCCGACTTCTTTAGAAGAGTTTTTACCTCACCTGATCTCACCACATATTCTTTTAAAACACCTTTCATGTCCTTTACCTCACCCACCAATTCGGCAATATGGTCATCAATTTGGTAAGAGCTGAGCAGTTTTGTCAAACTATCAATGTTTTCTTTAGCACATTTGTCACAAAAGTGGAGTCCTAGTTTAGTAGCGGCCTCCGAAACGTCAGATCTACCTTCCTTTTTACGTAGACCTTCGGCCATCGTTTCTTTTAATCAATTAATTATTTTACAAAAATTAATTGCAAGAAATTGTGAAAAAATAATTTTATTTATCACTAATAATAGAGAAATGTTAGACTGAAAGATTTGTTTATGATCAGTTATATATATATATATATATATATATATATATATATATATATATATAAACAAATCTTTCGGTTACTCCCTAATATATATATATATATATATATATTAGGGAGTAACCGAAAGATTTGTTTATGATCAGTTATTCATTATATATATATATATTAGGGAGTAACCGACTTTTGGTCCAGAAATTGGATATTGCCGATAAGTGCGAAATTCCTATTAATCGGAATCGGCAACATTATGTTAACCGATTCCGATTTTGTCATGTTTTATTATACATGTTTTATTATTATGTTTTATTATATCATGTTTTATTAAGTCTTTCATGTTTTACCTTGTGCTTTCTAAATTTAAATATTCTATTGATGACAATGAAACTTTGCACAGTCAAACGTCGAGAATACTAGAACTACATGCACAGGAGGATGCACTATGCATCAATTTTGTTTTTTGAAGTTTGTAGGAAGCGTGGGTTATTAAACCAGGAAATCGTTTTTATGCGTAAAGGGCTTAACATCTCGCTAATTAAACGTCAGTTGGTGCATACGGTCCCTGATGTTACTTCAATTGCTATAAAATAGCAAAACAAACACTTGTGTATTCAATTCTGTGATATAAAATTTGTCTATTCGTCTACGTACACTACTATAATTAATTTAAATATTTTTATAATTCGAAATAGTATTAATGGCGCAAAAAAGCAAAATTTGGGAATTTTTTTAAATCAATGCAATTGACAAATCGAGGGCCAACTGTTTAGTTTGCAATGAAAAATTAAAACGAGGAAGATGCGATGCCCTCACTTTCGATACGAGTGGATTGATTACACATCTGAGAACAGGACAGCCAGACAATTTTTCTAAATATTCTGGAATCTGTAAAAATGACAAGAAACGAAAAGCAGAAGACGATTGAAAGCTGCTAAAAAAGCAAAAACCGTCCTTGGTACCCACCAAAATAGTTTTCAGAAGACTCGGCAAACATTTCCGTTGATGTGAAATTTTTCATATTAGAGATTGCCGATTAATCGGACCGAAACCGGAATCGGCAAATTTTTGAACCAAAAATCGGGAAATCGGAAATCGGCAAAAAATTGAAATCGGTTACTCCCTAATATATATATATATATATATATATATATATATATATATATATATATATATATATATATATTATATATATATATATATATATATATATATATATATATATATATATATATATATATATATATATATATATATATATATATATATATACATATATACATAAACTGATGCATATATGAAGGACATATGTTTAGAAGGAATTGGTAGTGTATAATAATCTTAAAACTTTTGAATACATTTTGAATAAATCATAACTTTTTAAGACAAGAAATACTCTTTACTGTATTTAAATTTGTAGTTTTCCCCTCAGTGTCTTAGGAGGTTACATTCACTTGCCACGATACCTACGTTAGCCTTATTTTATATAGGATCGCTTGTTTTCCTTGGGAGCATTGAAGCTTGCTCAATGATTTTGTACAGGGTTATCTATGAAGGTGAAATTTTTATATTTATCATTATAATTAGAATAATTTCAAAATCTACTTAAAATTCTTATTTAATAAGTATGGCAAGCTGTAATTCTTTGATGGTTGAAAACATATTGTTATATAGCAATGTCATTTTATATACCAATTACATAATACAGCACAACTTTATTATTTTACTAACCTAAATTGTTATTAATTTGGAAGTAAGGAATTAAATGGCTATTCCGTTATGAATTTTTAAATTGATAAAATTTTATTTAAACAGGTTTTCCTACATCATTATTGTCATTGGTTTTATCTGGTTATAGTTTGATTCAAATTTCTAAAGATCATGAGATTCATGTTTGCTCCAGAAAAGTTAAAGAAAAATAAATTTCCTACAATGTTAAAGATCTGAGTAAATGTTTTAAAAAGCCTTTGGAGAGCTATCATTTTCAGAGTTTTTGTGGATGCACTGAATGTCTTTTGAAATTGGGTCATAGATTGGTCAGATTTGAACCAGTTTCTTCAGACATGGGATAATGGGGCTCCTAAATGCAAAATGCTAGCATGGAGGCAGGCGAAAACATTAATATAATATACAGTTGTGTGAAATTGCAAATATAGGGGAAATGTACTCAAGTTTCATCATATAGATAAAATCCAAACTTGAGGGTCTGTTACCGAGGTGGAGGGGTGCAATTTTTTTGCTTACTGTTCAGCAGAATGAATACTGATGCTTTTTCTTTGTGTAATTTGAAAATATAACGCATTTTTCAATTCTCTGTTGCTCCACCAACTTGATGATTAAGATGTCTTTTTAAAATGGCTGTCTAACAAGGCTGGAAATAAGTGACAGCGCAGTGGTTAAAAAATTTGGTGGTTGCTGATACTGAAAACCAAAAAATGTTAATTCATGAAAATAAAGGGGTACACGTTATCAAAATAATCATGTGAAATTGCAGCAACGACTGCCTTTGTCATGTTTATCCAAAATCTCTTGGTGAAGAAAAACAAAAGGGTATTTATTTAATTTTTCAAACGTTTCGAGCAGACAATAGTAGACGTTTGGGTTGTTACAGTTACAAAATAAAATTATTCAACTGAATTTAAGAAGATTCATTTAGCTGGAACTGAGTTTTTATAAAAAAAAAAGAAAAAAACTAAATCATTTAAAAAATTGTTTTTTTTAAGTTTTTGAGAATCTTCACTTTTCTGTTATCTGTTTAAGCAGAATCTAGTAATCAATTTTAAACCAACTTCTGGCTGTGACTTTTTTGTTTACACAGGCCATGAGGCTCTATTTATTATTCTGGAGCAGCCCTACTAGTCGCTAGACAAACTAATAGCCACCAAACTGGTGGCATGTCAGAAATAAATCTTGTAATTAGATTTGATCCCTTTCTAAAAAGCTATTTTTATGAAATTTAGTACAGGAAATTTTTTTAATTCCGGTACAATAATCTTAAACTAAAAAAGTTTTTGATAAATTATTCCGTTTTTGGGGTCGCCCATAAAGTCCGACGTCTCGCTGGTTTTTTGTTCCCTCCCCCTTGTCACAGATCTAAAGCCTATACGTCACACCTTCGAACTTAAAAAATTTTAAATTCGAGAGCTTGTGCTACAAACAATGAAGGGAATTTTTGAAAATCTTCTTCTGTTTTTTTTAAGCTTTGAGTCATCAGTTGTTTGGATGGTTGTGATGCAAAAATGGGTTCCAGGTAGATTTTATTCAGCTGGCCTCCCCCAGAGCATTTTAGCCACCTCATGGTGGTGGTAATATTATAGACTCAACTCGTCGATTTGTAAAATCCTCTGCAGTTTTTCGGATGTTCAGTAAACGAATATTATTATTATTAAGATGAACATTCCAAATTCCACGCGCTGCTCATCTGTCAGAATATGCATTACAACAGAAAGTTATTCTTCACTGTCAATTTCAGATGGTATATCTAATAGTATGTATAATAATGATATAAGCAGATGAAATTCAAAAAAGTGTGACGTCACACATGATCAGTACACCCTTCCTCTGTCACAAAGTATCACTTTCATAAACCTCCTCTGGATCCTGAGTATCATATTCTAGCCTGAATGGTCTGAGAAATTCGTTAGCGAACAGACTAGAAGTTTACCCATTCTTTGACCATGTTACGCACTGGACACACCAAAAGGTTCACAAAATGCATACTAATCTCCAGCTTTATCAGAATATTTTAAAACAGCAAGCTACTTGTGTTGCAGAAGATTTTCGGAGTTGAGGGCCCTACACTCAGGGACGTCATTTCAGCAAAACCTTAGGGGAGGCAAGATGTTTTAGGGGCCCACTCAGGGGGGTAGCTAGGGTCTTCTTTGCCCGGGAACAAAACACAAAGTCTGCCTCCTGCATAACATCTTTGGCTTCATGCTTATAAAAAACCTGATGACCGGGGGGGGGGTAGTTGAAGACCCTTTTTAAAACAAATTTTGAAACCCTCGTTTTGTTTTTCGTTCCAAAAAACCTGATGACACGGGGAGTTCACATACCATGGCTGTCTGCTGTGGCGCTATGAACAAAGCTATTGCTATCATTATCTGGTGTAGGTGGTAATTTGACGCTTGTTATAAAAAAAATGTCAATAACTTTTTTCGACTTAAATTCGCATTTTTGCTAAGTAAAAACGCAAGTCTTCCAAATTAAGAATACAGTTCTGCAGTGAAGAAACGTACGATTTTGCAGTGCCAGAGAGAGGGTCGATATTACTCGATATCCAAATTTGGATTAAGCTTCGCAAGTGTGCTAATTCGGTTTGCAGAGAAGAAATCATCAGATTGCGGATTGAAAGAAATCAGGCATGCTATTTGTGTAATTTTGTGTAAATCGTGCGTTCAACTTAGACAAAATACGATCGATGCGTGCATACAAAATCTGTGACCTATCTTGTTCCACTTTGGACTGTTCCTAACTTTTTTAACACCTCTCCATCTTGATGTGGACGATCTAGCTTCCCAGTTTCTTCAGCATCTCTTCTCTCTTTTATTTTTTATGGACAACCTACTCAGCTAAGCTATGAATAACGCTAACCATCCTTATAACCTAGACGGCATTTTATAAAACATACAAATAAATATATTTTGTGTATAGAAAGCTCATGCTGCTTTACTGAGTAAGGATGGAACTGTGCTTCTGGTTTCTGTGGCCATCCCCTTTCCACCCAAGTGAAGACTCTGGATAGCTCAGGATCATGTCGCGTGAGTTGTGCCACTTCTGAAGCTATCAAAGGTGGTGATGGGAGATCATCTAAAAAGTGGACATCTGCAGGATCTGAAACATAAGCCTTCGATGGAGAGCATGATAAACGGCTTAGTGCATCCGCATTTGAGATAATTTTTCCTGGCTTGTGGATTAAATTGAAATCGTAGGCACTAACAAGAACTGACCATCTTATCATTCTCGGAGAAATAATATCTGGCGTGGGCTTGTTGTGAGTGAACAGTCCCAACAATGGTTTGTGGTCTGTTACAAGCAAAAATTTCCTTCCATACAAGAAATGATGAAATTTTTTAACTCCCGCTACTAGTGCAAGTGCTTCCTTGTCGATCTGAGCGTAGTTACGTTCGGCTGACGTAAGAATTCTTGAAGCGAAAGCAATTGGTACTTCTTTCCCTTCATTTGATGTTTGGCTGAGGACTGCTCCAACACCAAAAGGAGATGCATCACAAGTCAACGTAGTGGGTAACTTGGGATCGAATGGATGAAGAACACTGTCAGAAGTCAGCAGTTTCTTCATTGATTGGAAACACTTGTCGTGGTGTTTTGTCCATTTCCATGTAGAACCCTTGTCTAGAAGTCAATGAAGAGGCTCAGCAACGTCGGCTTTTCTTTTCAAGAAACTATTGTAAAAATTGAGCAGTCCCAAAAAAGCTTGCAATTCTGTTTTATTTTCAGGAGTCTTAGCGACTTGAATTGCGGCCAACTATTCTTGTGAGGGGTGTAGACCAGATGCGTCAATTCTGTATCCTAGAAAATCAATAGATTTTACACCGAATATGCATTTCTCTTTCTTTGCACGAAGACCAACATCTCTGAAACGTTGCAAAACATCTCGTAGTTTTCTGCTAACTACTTCAAGAGATGGAGCGTAGATAAGGATGTCATCAAAATACGGAGTAACTTCTTCCATGTTGTCTAACAAGTCTTCCATAACCTGTTGAAAAATACCCGGTGCAACACTTATTCCGAACTGAAGTCTCTTTACCTTGAAAGCACCTCGATGCGTGATGATTGTCTGCGCTTCGGCTGACTCTTCAGTAACAGGAAGTTGAAGATAAGCTTGTGCCATATCTAATTTTGCAAAATAATTGCCTCCTACTAGCGTGGAAAGCAGGTGCTGCACAGAAGGAATCGGGTATGGGTACTCCGGTAGAGCTTGATTAACTGTGACCTTATAATCCCCACACAGTCGTATGTGGCCTGTTGATTTAATCATTGGCACCACAGGTGTTGACCATCTTGGATTTTTGATCGGCTCCAAAACCCCTTCTTTCGTGAGGCGATCAATTTCGTCTTCTATTTTAGCACGGATAGCTAATGGAACATTTCGGGCTTTGAAACGAAGTGGAGTTACGTTTGGATCTACTGGAAGAGAAACAGGTGGTCCCTTGTACGTGCCTAAAGTCTCTGAAAACACATCACTGAATTCATTGATCAACTGGGAAATTGATGTTTCTTGGAGCTGATTTATTCCTGATATTTCAAATCCTAAGCTGGGAAACCAATCATATCCAAGCAGACTTGCACGATGCTCTTTTGTGATGATGAGTTGCAACTTAGCTCTTCGCTGCTTGTATATTACGTCTACATCACAGTAGCCCTTCAGCGGAATTACTCGTGCTTGAAAATCTATAATGGTAAGTTTGTAACTTTCCTGATGAGTGGAGCAGAGTTCTTCCATAGTTGTTTGAAGGTTTGGTGCGATATCACAGAGTATGATGATCCACTGTCAATTTCCATGGTGCAAGGCTGACCATCGAGATGAACTATGACCTTTAACTTCTGTTGTTTTGGTCGATTTAGATCATGAATGGAGAATTCAGAGTGTGAGTCTAGTTGATGTGTAGCAACTGATTTTTTCTTGTTGAATTTTACACTGTTGTCTGGTTTACAAAAGATTCTGCTTTTCTCTTCTCAAATCTCACTAAAAACACCAAAAAGGAACAAAAATCCATCAGGGGCCCATATATTTCAACTATTGGCTTACATGGAAATCCGAGAGCCCCGTCCTCCCTAAATGATATCTTTGAGCTTTGAAAGTAACGTTCTGAAAGGTGCCCATATAGGCCATATAATAACCAAGGGCCCAATTAAAAACCAGGAGCCTACATTAAAGTCAGGGAGGAATACTTAACAGTCAGTGAAAGGCCAGTAAAAAGTTTGGGAAAGGCCAGTTAAAAGTCAAAAGGGACCACTTGAATGACGGGGCACACTAAAGTGCGGGGGCCTACTCAAAAGCGGGAGACCCAATTAAGTGTGGTAGCTTACGTGAAAACGGGGATGGGAGCCACTTAAGTGCGGAGAACCCACTTGAGTGCGGAGGGCCAATTTAGTGCAGGAAAACCCACTGAAAAATCAGAGAAGAGCCACTTAAAAATCGGGAGGGGTCCATTTAGGTCCCGGGGTCCAACGTAAGTGCAGAGGCTTAAGTACGTGGGGCCCACTTCATTGCCGAGACCCCTTAAGTGCGTGGGGCCCACTTCAGTGCAGGAGGCCTCCTTAAATGCGTGGGGTCCACTTCAGTGCCGGGGCCCCTTTAATTCGTGGGGCCCACTGAAAAGTCTGGAAAGGGCCGCTTAAAAATCAGGAGGGGCCCACTTAGGTGCCGGGCCCACTTAAGCGCGGGGAAACCATTTAAGGGCTGGGGCCCACTCAAGTGCGTGGGCCCTACTTTAGCGACGGGCCCACTTAACTGCGTGGGGCCCACTTTAGTGCCAGGGGCCCACTGAAAACTCAGGGGGGCGATGGCCTCCCCTGCCTCCCCCTAATTGACGTCCCTGCCTACACTGGCGCTCAGTAGTCAGTGGGGATTATAACACCACGAGCAATTTAACAACGCGCCCTTATTATCTGCTGCCAGGCGCAATCTAGGTATACAGGGTGGTCCAAAAAAAGTGATCTAAGAAATCTAATTATTAATTATACCCTACTACATTAAAATTAGTGGCGTCGACGCTTAGAAACAGGCCCGTCGGGACGGGGTGGTGTGGGGTGGTGGAGCACCTCCCCCTATTTGACAGCTGTATTGTCGGTACAACTTTATTGTCAGTTAAAAATATATTGTCAATAAAAATATAATGTCAGTAAAGATATAATGTCGGTCGGCTACGCTGTATGATGAGAACGCACACCAGCACACACACACACATAGGAAAGTGTTGACCATGCAACACAATGGACATCCTGATGTATATCAAGAAGTGCATGGCTACACTGTGAAACGAAAGTGCAAACCAGCACACGAGCACATTGGGAAGTTCTGATAGTTAGGTTTCGGAAGAATAGCAGGCCTAGCGAGAAAACCAGAACTAGTGATGCACGGTATACAGCGGCGGATCCGGGAATTTGGTAATGAGGGGCCCAAAAATATTTTTTTAGTTATTTTTTTAATTTTCATTTCTGTCGTTTTGCAGTCCGTTGTAAGTTATTTTGATTTTTTTATTCAGTAAAACCAACATAAGAAATTTAAATTAAACTTTTTTTTACTCTCTTTTTACTCCCTCTTTTTCTCTTTTTTTTTCTCTCACTTAATTTTTCTCTCATTTTCTTTCTGCATTTTCTTCTTTTTATAGCAATGTCAACCCAGGAGACACCTCGTTTTCCATGGTCCAGAAGAGTGTTACAGAATAAACCATTTTCAATTTATCCACTATGACCATTTCATGAACCGGCTAAAGGTACGGTTTCAAGGCAGACAAGTTCCCAAAGTTAGCGCAACTGCTCATGTTATTCCTGTAGCCATGGGAAAATCTCGCTGTCCAAAATTATAGAAATAGTTGAGTTTTTCGAGTTTGACTTGAATCGTTCCAGTTTGGAGGTTAACACATGGAAGAATCTCGTATAGTCACTCCTACAAAAACGTTTACCAATGAACTTAAAAACCCATTCTTTTTTAGAAAAAAAATAATATTTCGCTATCTGTAATAAGTGATAACTTTTTTCCGTCTGATTGAAACGATTCTAATATACTTAATACTACAGCTAAAAAGTTATTCTCAGCTTTGAAGTGTCTGATTACCTAACTCCGCAGCACAATGAAAAAAGAGGTGTCTTGGGTTGACATTGCTCCAGAGAACACAATACAGAAAAAAATGAGATAAAAAAGAGGGAAAATGGGTTATTAAAAAGTTTAACTTCAAATCCTTTAGTTTAATTTTACCAAATAAAGGAAATTATAAATGACTTAAAACGGGCTGTGTAACGACAGTTAAGACATTTCTGTTAAGTAATCAAAATTTTAAACAAGTAAAGGAAAAAACGAGTTTTTCAACACAAACATTTATTTCAAATACACTCAATTTAGAAATACGAAAGATATTCAAATTAATTTTTTTGTTTTTTTAATTGAAATATGCATTGTCATCCAATATAATGCTATGCTGAAATTTTCAGCTTCCTAGCTAGTCAAAAAGTTGGTTAAATTTTGCTCTCAAGATTTGCGTACAGAAAAAACACACACACCCACAAACAGAGATTGTAACCTAAATAAAAGTTTGTAAAAAATACAAAATTTCAGACCCTTTCCTTTATGAAATTTCAAATAAAGAATATATAAAACCAGTAAATTATTTTTAAGAAATGACTAAAAAATTTGTCGGTAAAATGGGACGGTCACACCCCCCCAAGACCGGCATGTTAGCTACGGCCCTGCTTAGAAAGAGTCGTTAAAAGCAAAATAACGGTGGACACATTGAACGTGATTTCGGAATAGCTAAATACTTTGCAAAAATGGTATGAAGAATTATAATCCTGGTTATAATTAATTAAATTATGTGAGATGTTCTCACTTTTTTTGGCCACCCTGTACCTATACTATGCACCCTGTACCTTAACTATGCACCCTGTATGTGAGTTCGCTCTATAAATATTCAAATTAATTAAATAAAGCATTTATTCTGTTGGAACTTATTTTTTAATAAAAATAAATAAACAAACACTCATATCTTAAAGTTTGAAAATTTGTTGAATTAATTTGCAACCTTTGTGTTTTTAAAGCGCTTCCAAAATCTAGGACTTAAACCAGGAATTTCCATAAAAAGTTATGCCTCCTAGTTTACTCTCATTCATATAATTCTGACTGAAATCGAAAGTTAGTTCTTCTATTTTCCAGAAGTTGAAACCGAAGTCGCTGAGCTTTCGTTGTATTGTGAAGTTTTAATTGACTTTATTTTATAGCCAGTCTTATCAGTCTTATATCTTTTATCGTTTGTTACATCAGAGGTGGTGATACTGATTGGAACGTGGAAACACAATGAAAATAGAAGAAAAGAAAATAAGGATTATAAAGGTTCCACCTGAAAAAGATTATATATTAGTTTTACATCTAGAAGACGAGGAAAATGGTGGAGGTGAAGTACATGATTTTATCACCACACCAAGCTATATTGATGTTCAGTTTGTCAACAACAGAGGTGTTCATTTTTTTTTATAACTTGTAACTTGTATTAACGAATAAAATTTTTCATCTCGAACTTTATATATAAATGTAACTGTAAAATTGGGATATAAATAATATTTCAAGAAGTTAAGTTCCACCCCTCGATTTTTAGACTTTGACAAACATGTTTATAAAAAGAATGATATAAATTTACTAGTTGAATAATTATTAAATTAAGTAAATACGCTGTAGCTTAAAAGCAAAGGTAGTTAAGCTTTTATTCTGCTATTGCAGGCTTGAAACTCAGTTGTGGCAAGACATAATGATAATTCAGTTGAGCAAGGTAATCCCTCCCACTGCTCAGGCTAACTCAGCTTTTCATTTTTTGTTAGTTGCTAATTGGATACCAGTTTCATGACTAGGGGTAGTAGGGTACATGTTAGAGAGTGACACAGGGACAAAAACTCTCCTCCATCTCTACCCCTTCCACATATACATTTCCCCACCCCACCCCATCCCTATCAAGTTTTCCCCCATTCCCATCATTACTGCTTCTCTCCCCATCCAGTCCTGCATCCAAAATAATAATTCTCATACAAAAAAATAATTTTAACATTTTTATTATTAAAGAAATAAGAACTGTTCATATGGTTCAAATATTTGCTCAGAAACAATTAATGATTTTAAAAATAATTTAGATGAGGCGTGGTTGACGAGGAGACATGTGTGGTGATTGTGCAGCGGTTGATCGTGACTGAGAGGCAAGAAGGCAATGTGCCTTACGCCTTATTCAATTAATAATAATAAATAATAATAATATTAACACACACTTTATCATTATTTAAACCATGCAAAAATAATAAAGCATCGACACAATCTAGATGGAGTTGTGTCCTTCTACCATCCAGTGTGCTTCCTGCAATTGAGAAAGATCTTTTGGATGATATGCACAGTGCTGGAATTGATAAAAATAATTTGGCTACCCGCGACAAATTAGTTTTCAAACCGCTTGTACCGTCTCAAGATTTCCATTTCAGTAAAGCTTTACAATTCTAACAAAGAACGTGCTGTCTGAAGACATTTTCAACATTCATCTTCAAGAAAAACGGTCATACTTCGCTGGCTTCCGGATTTTCGACGTAACTGATACTGGCATCGTTTTTTTAAATAATTTGCTTGACGGTAACTTATCCATGCCTAAATATTTATAAAAACTACAAATAATTATGTTCTAACTAAATACATGCAATCTAAGTTATTAAATTTACCAAGACAAACAAAATTACAAAAATGATCGTATATATAATATTACTAACATAATTTTTATTGGATACTAGCGGGGGTAACCGGCGCTGCCCAGGGTTTTTTTAAGTTTTTCTAATGTTTGTCTCTCTTACTCCCATTTCCTTTCCCGCTTGCTTTTCCGCTCCCACTCGCTTTCCCGTTCCCGGTCCCAATTACCTTTGATGGTCGTACATAGGCACTTTTGTCCTGGAAAGGTTTTTTGGCCCCCCTAAGCCGGGGGATGGGAGTAGGGAGTCCAAACCTTTTTCATAATTTTTTCTTAGGAGAAGTACCTCCTTGCCAAATTTCATCAAGATCGCTCCAGCGATTCAGATTTCTATAAGAGACAAACTCACAAACATTCATTTAAATATATATATATATATATATATATATATATATATATATATATATATATATATATATATATATATATATATATATATATATATATATATATATATATATATATATATATATATATATATATATATATATATATATATATATATATATATATATATATATATATATATATATATATATATATATATATATATATATATATATATATATATATAAACAAACATTATTATCAAAGATACTAAACTAACAAAATTGATTTATTTGATGAGCACAAAATATTATTTATTTAAAGGTTGTATTCAGTTTAAAAAATTTAATGAAAAGGCTTGTCAAATTTAATTTGTAAAAAATCGTTAACCGTTACCGCGGAAATAACTAAAAATTTGTTACCACGGTATTGCCATGTCTGCTATTACCGTTACTGCCGTATTACTGCAATGTTTTTCCAACCCTGCGGTTACCGTGGTATTCCCGTACAGGTGGAAGATAATCCTGTATGCATGAGCTGTTCCTGGCACTGCTGATATGTATTTCATGAAGTGGTGCCCTAATGTTAGGACCTTTATTTTTTTACCTTTTATAAAAGTTAAGTATTATGGGATTTTTTTTATGAATATAGCAAACATTTAACGTTAGAGTTAAACAATTTGTGGTGTTTCAAGAGCTAATTTTAATTTGTCTTCTTATTAAAACAAAGAAAGGTCATTTACAAACCATTAGATTGGTGGGCATATATTTATATTAATTTTGCTTACATACTTTTTTTACCTTTTCAGTTTTTTTAATTGTTCAAAGAATCCTGTTTAAACTAGGTCTATTGGTTTTTAAGTGTTTGCACGGTCTGGCTCCACCATACTTGTGCGACATGATTTCACAAGTCAGCTCCTGTGATTACAGTTCCTGCCTTCAATCAGCCGCTCGTGGCGACCTGAATATTCCCCGGACACACCCTGTTCGGATGGGTCCCCGAGGTTTTGCCGTGGCTGGTCTGAAGTTCTGGAACTCCTTGTCACAGGAGCTAAAAAATCCTGACATTTCTTTAACTACATTTAAATCTCTACTTAAATTTGAACTTTTTAAGAGTGCTTATGAAGCTAACTAATTAATATACAATACTTTACAACTATCCATTATTATTTTATTTTTATTTCTATTTTTATTTTGCACGTGACTCACATGGCGCTCCCGTAATGGACTTTGTCGATAAGGGAGCGCCTAATCAAATGATTCTTTGATTTGATGGCAGCAGGGGATATTCTAGGAATGAAATGTTGGGGGTCACATTAGATTGAAGCAGGTCGATTAGCAACTGAATCGACGTAGCATGCAATTGACCACGTGTGATTCTAGTATTATTTTTTCAAACTGCTGCAATCGGAATTTCCGAGATGCATGTATTTAAATAATTTAATTACAAATTTAAGAGAGTTTGTAACTAAAACGCTTGACCATATACGATTTTTCCCAGTAAAATGAAACCTAATCAATAGAGCTCTACCGATTCCACATTTAGCCAATTGTCCCGATTGTGAGAACAGCCGATTGTGGAGCCGATACCGATTGTCTAGTTTTTTTATTTTTTTTTTATTTTGGTAAATGGTGTTTTTTTTAAATTAGACTACGCCTTAAACTTGAGCTATACTCTACAGAACTTGCAGGTAATAAAAAAATCTAATTATGAATGCTACCGATTAATCGCTAGAGCTCTACTAAACAAACACAGCAGAGCATGTGGCTTGACCATAGACTTATACTATATATCTAGACATGCAATGCATGCAAATTGCGCGATGCAAGTTAAAATGGCCTATGACCAGGGGCAAGGCTGGGTATAAAAAAATATCCTAATTCAATTGACAAATCCACTTTTTTTTATTAAAATATTTGAAAGAAATTGTATGCGTAATTTTAAACTAAAAAATATTCCTAAAGATTGCTGTGCTTGTGGTATAAACCTAAAATGCTGTTGATCACGTGATACTAGGGGCATAAAATTTTGCTTCGATTTGTCCTCGCTACCTACTATAGGCACATACGGGGCATTGCGCGTCTAGGTATATATAGTATAAGTCTATGGGTTTGACAAACGAGTGTGACTCCCTGCGGCTATTATGCAAATTGATACTCGTTAACCCCTGCTGGCTTGTTAAAACAAGCATAATGGACAATTTTATTTTATCTATACATCTATTTTATCAAAAAACATTTGTTTAAGTTTACTATAAGGTTTGTTCAAAAAAGGTAACTATTTAAAATCAACTCAGAACTTGTA
Organism: Erpobdella octoculata; assembly: GCA_963978895.1. NCBI lineage: Eukaryota > Metazoa > Annelida > Clitellata > Hirudinida > Erpobdellidae > Erpobdella > Erpobdella octoculata. The sequence continues at coordinate 19,712,480 of OZ022246.1, forward strand.
AGTGGAACATTTAGTTTGAAACTATTTCTTTGAAAACATTAATTGTGTGCATCCTTGATGAATTCGCCTTCGTCATTTCTCACACTCCATACAGTCCACATGTGTACCCACATGTATTAATAATTGTTCACGTCTATGTAAATAGCGTGTTTTCGAAGGTTCCCATATAATTTGTAATTTCTCCATAACTAGTCGTCTCTTTTAGATCAAATTTTTTATACTTCTATTTGGATTTATTTATCTGCTTTTGGGAGTTTTATATTGCGTTTATTTTAATCTTTTCACCGATCGAGTTATCGCCCACTGCTATGCTAGTAAACAATTACAACCGGACTACATACAGCTCCGAGCAACTGCTGCGTATCAGGGAGAGCACTAGCTTCTCAATCACCAAACCCCTTCGCAACAAGCTGTTCATGAATAGAATTTGGAAGCCCGGTTCCAACAACAGGAGAGAGTCGATAAGTCCGCATATTATCAGCAATGAAATAAAAATGGGCGTGCTTAATTCTCAGTCGGCGGTTCGTAAAGCAGCTCTGATTCATGACACAATTGACCATGAACACCTGGACATGCTATGCTTAACAGAAACCTGGATAACCTCTGATGCGCCAAACGCCATTAAATACGACATTGCACCACCTGGTTTCTCCGTCATCCACAAACATAGAGGCTCATACGACGACAAAAAAGGAGGAGGTATTGCGTTAATTTACCGCAACGGTTTTCACTGCTTGCAGGTACCTCACCCTACCACGTCAGAGTTTGAGCATCTAATCGTGGACATCCCTAACCTGAAACGACGGACTCGCATTCTCGTTATTTATAGACCACCTGGACCAATTGGCAAAAATTTCATTTGCGAATTAAGCGCACTCATCGACTTTCTTCTTTCACACAGCAATAACTTCATCATCTGCGGAGATTTCAATTGCCCTGCATCCTCATCATCCATCGACCCAGCCTTGCAAGAACTTATCGATGAGTTCAACTTAATTCAACACATCAACTCTCCAACACATTTCAAGGGCAATATTCTTGACTTGCTCATCACGCACCATGACGCTCCCGATCTCATCTCAAATGTCACCACACAGACCCTGTCATACTCAGATCATTACCTGGTCACTGCTCTCGTCTCCATTTCGAAACCTTGTCCCATCTCCATGTCATCTAGTTTCCGCAATCTGCGTTCGATCGACTGGTCCTCCTTCAACACCAACCTTGCCAACTCAACATTATTAGTCTCAGACAACCTCTCAGCAAACAAGTTCGCCGAACATATCAACAATACCGTCTTACACGTACTCAACAAACTTGCTCCCATCCGCCACATCACACCCAGAAGGAATGTTGAGAAAACACCAAGAGAAATTTCAGATGCCGCCACAAGCGCGAAAAGGTACATGCGCAAAATGGAAAGACGCTTTCATAGAGACTGCTCGCAGGCAAACAAGCTGGCATTTCAAAATGCTAGAAAACTAGCTAGAATGGCCATTGTCAATTCTAAAGTTGACGCTCTGCGAACAGAACTGAGCTCTTCCTCATCTAATCCACGTTTTTTGTGGTGCAACTTAAATACACTTCTCCACAACAATAATCATCAAAATTTCACTGACGATGAGTGCAAATTACTTGTTGACTCCTTCAACAATTATTTCATCGATAAAATCAACACCATCCACCAAAACATCAAGCAACGCCTTTCTGTGTCTACAAGCTCTCATGGTTCTAATGTTTTTAGAGACAACTCGAATAGTATACTTTCTTCTTTCCCTGAAGTAACCCCATTAGAGGTTATCTCTATTATCAGATCTACTTGCAATAAAACCTTTCCTCTTGATTCTTTTCCACATCAGGTCCTTCTTCATTCTTCTAACTTTCTCGCTCCTGCCATCTCAACTCTAGCCAATCTTTCTTTTGCTGAAGGAAGTTGTCCAGATTCTTTTAAGATAGCCCAAGTTCTTCCGCTACTCAAAAAACCAAACCTGGATGTTGATAACCCGGCAAATTTTCGCCCTATATCCAATCTATCAACGATCTCTAAAATCATTGAGCGGCTTGCACTAAAACGGCTTCAACCACACATCACTTCAAACAATAATTTCACCCCATTTCAATCAGCTTATAGACGTTTCCATTCCACGGAAACTTCTCTTTTGCACATTCTCGACTATGTCTTCAACGCCTGCAACTCTAAACAGGCCACTCTCATTGCTGGTCTTGACTTATCTGCTGCTTTTGATACCATCGACCATTTTATTTTACTAAAGCGTCTCAAAGATGATTTTGGACTCGATGGAACCGTTCTATCATGGCTTTCCTCGTACCTCACTGATCGCTCTCAATTTGTCAAACTTGGTAATTTTTCATCACCTGTCAAACTTACTCATGGAGTACCCCAGGGTAGTGTTCTAGGTCCTCTTCTGTTCACAACTTACATATCACCTGTCAGCGATTTAATATCTTCGCACAACTTAGGTTATCATCATTACGCTGACGACACGCAGCTCTTCATATCGCTCACTCCTAAACACTACTCTTCCACAATCCAAACACTCACTTCTTGCATCAACGCCATTGAAATGTGGTTTCTGCAAAATAACCTTCAGTTTAACACCACTAAAACCGAGATATCTCTCCTCGGATCATTTCATCAAATCAACTCACTTTCACATCTTTCATCGTTACAATTGGGCTCAGAATCCGTTAATGTTTCGCCTTCTCTTAAAATTCTAGGCGTATTTTTAGATAACAAACTTACATTTTCTAACCACATCTCATCTATCATCAAATCATGCAATCACCACCTTAGAGCTATACGTCATATTAGACCTCTTCTCACTACTGAGCTCGCTAGTATGCTCATTCGCTGTCTCATACTATCTAGAATTGACTATTGCAACTCAATTCTCTACAACATCTCAGCTCACCAAACATGTCGTCTCCAAAGAATCATGAAGCGTGCTGCCAAAGTAGCTCTCAACATCCCTAGCTCAGTTCATCAACCTGCCATCAACTTCTTCGCCAAACTACACTGGTTACCTATCCCCAATCGCATCCATTTCAAAATAGCACTCATAACCTACAAAACCCTTGCCACTTCATCTCCTATATACCTACACAAACTCCTAACTGCAAGATCTATTTCTAAACAACTTTGCTCTACATCCTCCCTTCATCTTCTACAAAAAACTACAATCAACAAAATCTCTAGGCGTGGCTTTCGCCACGCTGCCCCAGCTGTTTGGAACTCTCTTCCTCCGGATATTAGGAACTCTCCAAACGTCAAAATTTTTAAATCTAAACTTAAGACTCATTATTTCAATATTAGTCTAAAGGAACCTTCGTAAGCGCCTCAGACTTTCCTGGCGCTCTATAAATAAATTATTATTATTATTATTACCCTCTCCATATTATATGTGTATTAGGAACAAATTAATTGAAAAAAGTAATGGAATAATTGTTTTGAATGCAAAAGTTTTTGTTTACCATACGATGATGCATTGACTTCTAAAAACATGTTTCTATTTTTTAAAGCTGCTAAACATTTTTTGGAAATTGGATCCATCACGATAGATGACATATCGTATAAAATTGTTCCGGTTTATGATGAAAATCAGATAAATTCAATTCAAGTTACTGGATTGAATGATCAAATAAATGAACTTTTACTTACCATGTATTTCGAAAATTTGAGCAAAGTTACAGAAGATTCTTTGGAAATGATGAATTTTGATTCAAAAGAAGGTTATGCCACTTGCACTTTCACCGTTCAGCAAGGCAAGAAGATTTACAATATTTTCTAATTTTGATTTTTTTTTCATTAGGCTCATTAATAAAAACAATAATGTTTTTAAAACTGTAATAAATAACATTTTTTTAGAAACATAATTTTTGTTTTTGGTTTTAAACATGATTTTGTCACTGTACCAAATATACCTATATATATATATATATATATATATATATATATATATATATATATATATATGAATTGTCATTTACCGTTTTTTCAATGGCAAAAAATTTTACAAATTTTTAAAATACTTTGACTTATTTTTAAATTTCTCGAGGATATTTTTGAACATTTATAAGAATTGTTTTTTTTTATATCATTAAAACCTGAAATTCTGTTTTATTTTTTAGCGTTGATGAGAATTCTAGAAATCAATACTCACAAAGTGATGAACTGCCCTTTAGAAATTTGCCAGATTCCTGATGATTTAGCTGATTTTAAAAACTTGTCTTGTGCCATAAAGGTATTTTTTATGTCACCGGGAAAAATAAGTGATACTTCTGTGCGTGATTTCTTTGAAAATCGACAATGTTCTGGTGGTGACGAAATAGATGAGTCGTTTTTTGATGCCAAGGGAGAATTTGCTGTCTTCACGTATTCACATCGTAATAGTAAGATTATTTGTTTGTTTGTAGCTTTTGTTTTACATTTTAATCAGTTTTTGTGTATAGCTTGTTTGATTAATTTATTGAAGTTATAATATTGAATATTATTAGGGATGTCACGGGTAGTACTTTTTGGAGTTTTCGGGTTCGGGTTTGTGAAACTAGAGTTTTCGGGTTCGGGTTTGTGAAACTAGAGTTTTCGGGTTCGGGTTTGTAAGACTCGAGTTTTCGGGTTCGGGTTTGTGAAACTCAGGTTTTCGGGTTCAGGTTTGTAGTTTTCCAAAAACCGGATTCGGGTTCGGGTACTGGCTTATGATTTCAAATTCCTGGATTGATTTTAAATTTACCTAGTGTATATACATATACAAACAAGAGCGATCCATTCATCCATTGGACATTACACGTATTGAATAAACTCTAACAAGTTATATTTTTAGCTTTCCAAATAATTTGATTTCTTTGGCCGAAGGAGGCTTAATTATTTTAGTTCGTTCACGGCTCGGTCCGGCCAGATAATCAGGTGGATTAGTGGTCTAGCTTACACATTCACCAATAAAATGACCTATTTGTGTTATTTGTTACACAAAGGTGATAATACAAAACTTGTATGGCTTGCGATTAGTATAATACGTTACCTCTTAAATTATTGTAATTTATTAATTTTTTTCGCGGCTCGGTCCGGTCGGGTAATCAGGTGGATTAGTGTTCTAGCTTACACATTTGCCAATAAAATGACTGTGATGCATAGATCATTGACTTTGCCAGTTAAAGTTTAGGATTATGCAAGATTATCTTTATAACAAAGGGTCTTTGTTATATCAGAAAAACTTTGAGTATATGAATGAATAAATATAAGGTTATATAATTGAAGTAAGGAACCGATTATAATGCAAGACAGCAGAAAAACTGTTGTTTATGAAGTACAACTTGCCTGAAATCGGTTCCTAATACTATTTCATTTTTAATAAACTAGAAAAGTTATGAAAACTCTGTTTGTGTTGCTATTTTTAAAACTGGAATAAATATTTATTTACTAAAAAAATTTATTTGTTCACAACTCCGAGTTCGGGTATTAGGCTTATAAATTTTCGGGTTCGGGTATCAAGTTTTCACATTTTCGGGTTCGGGTATCAAATTTTCACACTTTCGGGTTCGAGTTCGGGTTTGGGTATCAGAAAAATACCGGGTAGTACCGAACTCGAGTTCGGGTACCCGTGACATCCCTAAATATTATAAAATATATTTATATATAATTATAGAAACTAATTAATAAAAAAACTGAAATTGTTAGAATTCCACAATTTACTCATTTATAGCAATTTTTTAAACAGTTGTTAAGCGAGTCTTGCAAAAGCACGAAGACTCTACATTAAAGTTCGGAGATGTCACATTTGATGTGAAAAAGATGGAACCTGTTTTTTCACCTATTCTTTCAAGCCGATACGATATTGAACCCAATAGATTGATTGTACAAAGATTGCCACATTTTTTCAAAAATGAAGAGCTGGATGAATATTTTCAAAAGATTTCCGTTAAAATTTCTAAAATGTTGTTTGGAAGAACCTGCCCGGGAGTTGCTTTGCTCATATTAAGTCAAAATTTTGGTCAGTTATATAGATTTTAAATATATTATTTATATTTTTAAAATTAACATTTATGTTATAAATTGAATACATTATATTATTCTAAGATTTTAATACTCTTGAGAAAAATTATAAAAAGAAAAGTATTTTTTTAAATTTGTCTTTTGGTTTATTAATATTTAAAATCGCTTTTGCATTTTTTTTATTTGCTTGGTTGAGCTTTATCTTATGGCTTTATGATATCATGACGTTTTGTGAGAGTGGTCCAGAAATCTGGAGACTTAGTGCCACACTGAAAAATCAACTAGTTGGAGTGATGTAATTAACACGGAACTCAAGTTTAAGTAGTTAAAAGACGATCATAAATGTCATTATTTGAGATTTCTGAGATTCGTTGTAGATGCTTTTCCAATAATTTTATAATTTTTCCAAACCTAATACACATTTGTCTTCAAAATTAACTGATGTGGAGGGTCAGTCATAGGTACTTTTCAAAAAACTTTTCAGCTTTTTGGTGCCTCTCCCAAAAGGATTTTGGCTCCCCCTTTCAAATGGTGACATGGATATTGAAATAGCATGAAAATAATGAGTTTAATCATTTAAAAGTATTTTGCAATGTTCAGAAAAAATTTCTGGCTTCTTTCTTGCTGTGCTTCTGTTGAGTTGTTATGCAAATAATTATTACAATTATTATTATTACAATTATTATTATAATTATTACAATTATAATTATTACAATTATTGAACTAGTATCAAAATAATGAGTTTAATCGGTTAAAAGCGCTTTTTGCATCAGAAAGCAAGAATGTTTTATTAGAAATTCAAACAAATAAGAAAAAAAAATGATAATGTGATATATTGATTTATGCAACAACTTTCTTATTCTCTGATCTTGGGATCAAGTTGAATTCAGACGTGGTTCTCAAAGCATATTATGAGCAGAGTTTAAAGACTTATCAGATATTTGAGATTTTTATTAATAGATTACTACAAATTGTAGTAAGCTGGAATGCAGCATGCAGGTGGGGAACATATATGGAAAGGTACAAACCGATGTGTGAAAAGTGTGTAGAAAAGATTTAAATATATTTGATGAATGTGTAGAAGTTTGATTTAAAATTATGAGTAGTTTGATTTAAAAGTATGAGTAGCTTGATTCAAGACTCATGAATGTTCTTCGTTGATGTGACAACCAGATGAAAGAATAAGAGAACAACATACAAAAAAAACTAGTACCATGTCTTGCCAACATAGATGTGATAAAGTTTTTCTATAATAAAAGATCGATGAGTGAATTGAATAATCTGCTAAATAAGCTTCATCTTTGAGTGACAGCTTTTTACAGACACCCGTTCAGGTGGCAGGTAAAATTGTGCAGTTCCATGTGCACGATCTGTTCCTGGCGCTAACCTGTGAGCTTTTTTGCACTTATCTTTACCTGTGATTACAGGCTAGAATCAAGTACAACCTGTTCAACTAGAGCAGACATCATCCTGCCATATAAACAAATTTACAAGGAAATAGTTTATGAAAGGATTACATTTTATTTTGTTGGCTTGCATTGAATTGTTTCGTATCAGCAAAGGGGCGTGTCCATGATTGCTTGAATAAATGATTACTGTTTCTATTATTTTGAATGGCTAAATATTTTATTGTATAGAGTTTCAAACTTTACTGAGATTGGTATATTCAAGACCTTTCAAAGGACAAATGTTGAGCATCTTACAAGTGAAACAACCTGACATGATACAAGTTTTCAAAGCATCAAAACTTTCAGAAGAATCTTTACGCTCTTATTTTTCTGCAAAAAAATTTGGCAAATCGAATGTTTTAAAGTTTTTTCTAGGACCAGATTTTGCAGTTCTCCAGTTCAGTAACTCCGCTGGTGAGCTTGTTGGAGTTTGTTGATATTTAAGAAGTGAGGAGCATTTGAGATAAAAATGAATTTAAAATATTTTCTTTCAGCTGTTACGAAGATATTAGCGATGAAAAACCATCAAATAGGGAGTGAAAAAGTGGACGTTTCAGTCTTTTATGAAGGGGTAAGGAAGTCTCATTGAAACAAAGCCTTTACCATGTTATTTGTAGTTGTATTGTAATTATTACATGTAATAGTTTAATCATTACATGTCATACTGAAATCATTACATTTAATAGTTAAATCATTACATATAATAGTTGCAATGTAGTCATTGAATCGTTATATATAACCATCAGTGTTGTGAATAAAAATAAAACAGTTTCTGTGATTTAACTTTGCTGTTACATTTTTTCTGCTGTTTAAATATGGCTAATAAAATATTGATTGTCGGGTTCTTGCAGATAGGCGGAATCGGCTCCGAGAAGGAATGCTCGAGTTGTGCTTGTTGGCTGCCTCAATGCTCCATTGTTCAATGCGATTCGGTCATAGTTCAGTTCGTGCTGGCATTTCAAAAATACAAACAAGAATTTGAAGCGGAATTTGATGAGAGCCTTGGCGCATCGATTGAATGGCCGGCCCAGAATTTTCTGAACGATGACGTGTCAGGTACAATCGAGTTGAGAATCAAATTCAGTGCCCAGGATTCTCGTAGTTTTTCTAATCTTGAAAAACTGAAAAACTGGGATCAGGATTGCAAGAGTTTGTTTCAGAAAAAGATTAAAGATTTGAAAGTTAAAAAAATCGATTTGCTTCAAGACATATGGGATCACGTTATGAAATCGCTGAAAGAAAAACTTGAGTCTTCTCGACACATACAAGGAAATAATGAGATTGAATGTCATATCCTGTCCGACCTGATGGTTATTTACCATTTACGAAACTGTTCTATTTCGCTTTGTGGTTTGGAGACTGCTGTAGAGAACTTGAAAAAAATTATTATAATATTAAAGATGAAAGAGGAAATGAGACTAAACGAGATTAAAATGATGGTCAAGGAGACCGTGCCAAAAACCAAAGCTTTAGAAATTTCAAGAAAATTTGGATTTTTCGATTCAATGGAGGGAATGAAGGAAAAGGTTGGCGACGTGTCTTTGAATTTCACTGAAGATGGTCAGCTCATTCTCACAGGTTTGCCCGACGATGTAACCCGGATGAAAATGAATATGCACGAGTTTTTTAATGGACTCGAGCAGAAAAATAAAGAAATTGAGCCGTTCCTTGCATCCCTTTTGAACCAACAGCAGTTTCAAGATCATATAATCGATCTTTTGCAATCCCGTAAGTTGAATGTCCGGTGGCAGCTGGCGATGCCGAAGAATTTAATATTGTACGCACAAAATCAAGACGAAATCGCTGCGGCTTTCCAGTTGTTGAGATCAGAACTTTTGCATCAAAAAAGAGAACTGGACGATAACGAGAAACATTCACTGATGAGAGACGAGTGGAAATCAAAGTACGAGGAAATCAAATCGTTTCCTCTCCTCGAGGTTGAAGTAAACAGCAAGCACTCAGAAATTCTTCTTTCCGGAACGTCGGACGCGATAAACCAAGCGTTGGAACTCTTCAAAATGTATGTCGATCAGTTTGCCATTTATGAAAAGTGTGTTCCAATTCCCAGAGGCTGCTTTGCTTTTATGATGAAACATCTATCTGATGATATCAAGAAATTGCAAGAAGATTTCAAAAGTTGTTTCATTACGATTCATCCATCTCGCGAACACTCGGAATATCGTGTACGTGGAACTAACATCGGTCTTCAGAGAGTTGTTGACAAAGTTGTTGCTCTATCTCAGATGGTGATATGCAAAAAAAAATCGTTTGTTGGAATAGGCTACCACGGTTATTTTCACGGCGAAGACGGTAGAGGTCAAGTCAGCAGAATTGAAAACATGACCAAAACACACATTCAAGAATACGATCCTGAGTTGGATAAAATTGAATCTTCAAAATATTACAGTGGTGATAACAACTGCTATGCAATTGCAGAACTGAAGAATAAGATCACATTGGAAATCGTTCTCGGTTCGATCGTGAAGAGCAATGTCGATGTAATCGTAAATGCGGCCAATTCAAGACTTGAACACGTCGGCGGGGTGGCTCAAGTGATATCTGAAGCAGGTGATTTAAATTTATATTTTTAAAATTATTATTTTATATATTTTAGAAATTTTGTTGTCACTTGTGATTTAAATTTTTTTAATTAGTGATGTTTTTGTATCTTTTAGGAATTTTTTGATTACTTCTTTTTTTCAGCCGGTCCTGAAATGCAAAAAGAATGTAGAGACTACGTGAATAATAAAGGAAAATTAGACGTAAGACAAGTCTTTGTTTCCAAACCTGGAAGGTTGAATTTGAAGGCCATATTGCATACGGTCGGACCTATATACAGACCGGGCAACGTGTCAGCAGTTAATCACCTGTATGAGGCAGTTTACAATGTACTTGATATGGCTGACAAAAATAATTGGAAAAGGATTGCTCTACCTGCCATATCAACTGGTGTTTACGGATTTCCGCTCGAAGAGGTTGCTTCTTGTATTTTATAAATTATTATATGTTTACAATAGTATACATGTGTTGATATATTTAAATTTGCATCATTCAGAGTTTTTCATTGAAAATAATGATTTTGTAATGATGCCACAAGTTAATTTTTATATGATTTATTAAACATTTTGTTGAATAAATTAAATAATTAATGTTTCCAGGCTGCCAACACAATTTTAGATAGTGTTGTTGATTTTAGCAAAAAGTCTAAGAATCTGAGTCTTGTTCAGATTGTTGATATAAATTCAGTAGCTGTGAATGAGTTTAGAAAATGTATAAACAAAAAAATTCCTTCTGCACACATAAAATTTTCAAAAGAAATTGAGGAAAAGCACATTTTTAAGAAAGTTCCATGGAAGGATGCAGAAACTTCTTTTAATTTTTCGTCTGTAAAAACACCATCAGAGTATAGAACGAAAAGTAAGACTTTCATTTTGTTCATCTATATATATATATATATATATATATATGTATGTATGTATGTATGTATGTATGTATGTATGTATGTATGGATTAAAACTTGTTTTTATCCAGGTTCAAATAAAGAGATTCCTTTGAAAATAACAAACCACCCACCATTAAAACTTGTAAAAGGATCTCTGGTAGATCAACAGGTTTGAGTATTATTTATGTATCTTTTCAGTTTAAAAAAGATCTGCCAGTAAGTTGAAAGAATTAATTTTGTTTTAATGTCAGGTGGATGTTATTGTAAATTCAGCTGCACCCGATTTAAATCTGAGCCGTGGAACGATTGCAAAGCTCATTTTAAGTAAAGCAGGATTACAAATACAGAGCGATTGTGCTGACCATGTCACCCAGCATGGCCAGCTGAAGTATGGAGAAATTCACGTCACTCAACCATACTCTCTGTCGTGTAAATTCGTATTCCATGGAGTTTGTGCTGCATGGGATCATCAAAAAGGCATTTGCGAATCGGTCGGTATTGTTTCAATTTTATCCTTAGTTGATTTACTTATTGGCATCGAAACATATTTTGTTTAATTGGTATTTTATGTTTTTAAATTGTATTCTCTATGCAGTCTATAAGATCAGTAACTAGATTGTCATTGGAAGAGGCATCAAAGAGAAATTTAAGTTCGATTGCAATGCCTTCCTTTGGGACTGGCCAGCTCCAAGTTCCTCCTGTTTATGTTGCTAAATGGATGTATGAAGAAACTGAATATTTTTTTGAAAAGAATCCCAATTCGTCGTTGGTTGATTTGAGATTGGTGGTTTATGATAAAGATGTAGTCACGCTTCAGGTAGTTGAACTCTGTTTCTGTAGTTTCTTCACTTGAAGAAAAAAATGTATTGCTGTGTTTTTTTTAATTGTAGGCTATTGAAGGGTTCTTGAACAATAATCTTTCATCTCAGAATAGAGGGGAAAGAAAGCTGATGAAATCCAGTAGTTTACATCAGTTTCAATGTAAAAATTAATATTAAATTTAAAAAAAAAAAGTTTAATTTTTTGATTTAAAATGAAAATCAATACTCAATATATTTTTCACATTTAAAATGAGCATCAATACTCTTTTTCCAGCACTACCAAGTCCAGTAGATGAAATAGAAAGCGGATTTGCAGTTGACATCGGAAAGATTGTCATCGAGGTCTGCCAAGGAGATATAACAAATGAAACGACAGATGTCATTGTTAACAGTACAAATGATAGATGTGATTTTAAAACAGGTTCGCAAATAATATATTTTTGAGTTAGTTCATTAAACATTTATTTGAACAATTTTTTGTACTCATGTAACTTTTTTTATTGTCTAGGAGCAGTTTCTAGTGCAATTTTAAAAAAAGGTGGAATAAGTATTGAACAAGAATGTAAAAATAAAGGTTAGCATGCATCTCAAAAGACATAGAATCTTTCAAGCACATACTAAGTGTTTTTTATCTGTATTATACATTGTTTAATTAGATTGGAAGTCTCTTTCTTACCCTCTCTTTTTCTTTCTCTTTCCCTCTCTTTTTCTTTCTCTCACCCTTTCTTTTTCTCTTTCTCTCTTCGCTCTTTATTTCTCCTCATTGATGGAAAATTCTCAGCCTCGAATTTCATTTTGAAGATCCAATTTTATTTGTATATTTTTTAAAAATATTTCAGGATGGTCCAACAGCAATTTAATTGTAACTTCTGGTGGGGCATTATCTTGCAGATATATTTTCCATATCAACGCCATGAAGGCTGGTGAAAAATGGTCTTCAATAAAAGATTGCCTTTCAACAGCAGATCAGATGAAGTTATCTTCTCTCAGTTTTCCACTTTTAGGAACAGGTTGGATATTATATTTTATTTTATTTTATTTTATTTTATTTTATTTTATTTTATTTTATTTTATTTTATTTTATTTTATTTTATTTTATTTTATTTTATTTTATTTTATTTTATTTTATTTTATTTTATTTTATTTTATTTTATTTAGTTAAATAAGACTATGATGCTATTAGAAGTTGTTAAAATTGCGTACACGTTTATTTTTATTAAATTTAGTAAGATTAAGTTTATTTAAACTTCAGTAATATTTTGTTTATCATCAATACTAGGCTGCCACATTTTGTTGTATAAAAATAGTGTACTATCGTTGTCGCTTAGGGTTTTTTTTTATATAGACAGCATTTATTACATTCAGATATTAAAAATATTTAAATACTGTTACAGGTAATTTAACTAACATAAGAGATTCGGCTGATGAAATGTCAAAAATAATTTTCAAACACATTCTGGAGTTTGCAAATAAATCCCCGAGCCATCTGACCAGGATTAGAGTTTTGATCTTGAAAAGTGAAATGATGTCAGAATTTCAGAAGGTTGTTGAAAAAGAGATTTCATCAAGTGGAGGAATGTTTCGGCAATTTAAGAGTAATTTCAATTCTGCGAAATGGTTTTTCAATTTTGTATATAAAATCATTCATATATTGCATTTTTTAACACGACAGATTTTGTAAAGAAAACATACAATGAATATATCTCTTCAAATCCCACCAATAAAGTTAATAAAACAGTTTCGATGCACAGCTTTGTGTCGCCGAAACCAAACAACAAATCAATGCAGTTCATGCTCAACATATATGCATCGTCTCAAAGTGATATAGATAATGCCGAACTAGAGCTGGATGCACTTGCAAAGGATGCCATGACTACTAAAGTCATTTCTGATCCCTGGAAGGCAGCCATTCAACAACTTAGTAATGAAGAGGCAAATATTTAACAATCAAAATCACATGTTGCAATGTTTTTGAATTTGTTTTATATTTTTTATACTTTATTTTGCAGGTTGCTTTCATTCAGAGTGTAGGAACGCATTTTGACATTGATGTAAACATTGAAAAACATAAAAAAAGTATCACATTAAAAGGAATTAATAAAAATATTTTCCCTGCTGAAAAAGCAATAATTGATGTTCTTATTAATGTTGAAAAAAGCTTCAGAGAATCTGCTGAAGCAGAACAGCTCTCCATCCAGGTTGGGAGATTTTGTTTTGATTTTTATTTTTAAAACTTCTTGACAATTTCCATGCCTCTTGTTTTTTTTTTACTATTTTCTAATTAGTATATCTGACAGTAGAACTTAGCAATGGACTGTTAAGCCTTGTGGTAATGCACTTGACTTGAGGCCATTAGTTTCAGGTTTGATTAGTTGTGCATCATATATCTGAAAGTCAACTGAGTTCCTAATCATTTCCTGGGACAGTTAAATATGTACCAGTTGCAGCTAAGGGGAAGAAGGTTCTGTACTTTCTTGTACGTTGCTGATGGGAGGCAGAATTATTTGTTCTCATATGCACAAGTGGCTCCTGCTGGTACAACTGTGGTTGTTTACTATCATTTAAATATCTGGAACTAACACTAGTAAGCTGTAAGCACAACTGGACACAAAACACAAAAAATCATTATATCCTGTAGGCCTGTATTAGTAGTATTGATAATTATAAGCTGTGAACTAGTAAGCAAATGTAATTATTGTTGTATACATTCTTTCGCTCATATTTGTGTTCTTAAATATCATCATTGTACTGTTGGAAGTTTGATTTATTTTAAAACTTATAGTTTGTTAAAAAAAAGTTGACAAGTGCTCAGCATTTGAAGCGTTCTTTGCAAAAATGTAAATCTGGTCGGCTCTAGCTGAATAAACGAAAAGTGGAACTGAATTTAAATTTATATTTTACTTAGCCACTTTCATTCTGATCTTGTAAAGCTAAAATTTAGATGCGTGGGACAGCTGGCTGGTGCTACCTACTTTATCTCAGCAAAACAAGTAGTTGATGGAGAAGATTAGATTTATAAGCTGTCATTGCTGAGACATTAAAATTTAACTCTGCCAAATATTGATGATTTCAATGTTGACATTAACAAATACGAATATAACTGTGATGGCAATGTTAGAGTGACATTAAAAAATTTTTTGAACCAGACTCGTATGTGAGGGATTCAACTCTTGCTCTTTAATTAGTAACCCACATTATAGGAGTGTTTCAGTGGGTAAAGTCGGTTTTCTTTGGGGCGTGTAAAAGAGCAGCTAGTTAAATGATAGTTCTTTCAATATGGACATTTCAAGTGTTAAATCTGTTAAAATAAATAACTAGAATAAATAAAAGTTTATTTAAGTGCGACAATTGTATTCTTAATTGTTACGTGTGTTGTTTTATTTCAATTAAAAATAAATCTTGTCTAACATATTTAATGTGCACACATTGAATAATTATATAGGCCATTTAGCCTCAAACAGCAGCTAGTAGTGACATTGTTCCTTGTGGTCACTAAACCTTGGCAGCCTTGTTTTAGCATTTAGTTTTATTTTTGTATTCAGGTGCAATGGTGTTACAAAGATCTTGATTACGTTCCATATCCAAAAGATATCAACTGTATTATTGAGAAAGCGTATTTGAAAAAAGATGAGAAGAAAGAATTTAAAGTATCTTGGAAAGAAGAGCAGGGAACATTTGAGATTGATTTTCAGAAGATGGTCGAAACATGTTCATCGGGTTTAAAAGAAGTGCACGTAGTAAAAAGGAAGGAAATAGGTGATAACATGATTACTGTGTTTTAAAGATCAGTTGATATGTTGCTTTTTCAGCAGATCTATACTTCTACTGAGTTATATATATTTTTTAAACAGAAGCCATTCATAAGCAACTCTAGCCTTGTGGTTTACTTTATAGCTTCTCCACGCTGTTTATCTTATCATTTAATGACACACCATGCTGTTTTCTTTAAAAATACACTCAGTTTTCTTTCTTATATTTTTGGAGCTGTTTGGCAGTAAAAGCCTTGACACCCCCCACACCCCCAAAGGCCACAGGTTACCGCACTGCCATCAACGTCCTTTTCCATTTTCTTTCAATGAACTTTTGTGATTTATTTTTCAGATGTCATTTTTTTCTTTATTTAACATATTTTCATCCAAGTTTCTGGCTTTTTAGAGTTGATTTAATTTCTACAACACTAAAAACCAATGTATCTATGTTTTTATACATCTAATGTCTCAATAATCTCAATTTTCCTTGCCTCACATCCATTCTTTATTTCTCATTATTTATTGACTAACCATTTTATTCTGTTTTTCTACTAACTTTACCGATTCTTTATATTCATTGTATATTCATTTTCAGTGACAAATGGCAATGACTCCAGGAGCTAAAGCTTTCCCTGTTTTCCAATTTGCCCTCATGACTGTAGATGCATTCTTTTATATAATTTTTATTATTGATACTGTCTATTTATCCAAACCCAGAGATCTCAGTATCTATTAATAATAATAATAATAATAATGTTTGACAATATTTAGAGTGGCGTAAATCCTAAAAGACTTCAAGGCCACTGAAGGGTTCTTTGCAGAGGCAGCCATTTATAGGCGCCTACCCCTTTAGCAATGCGAGGGAACTCCTTGCTTAAGGGAGTTACGCTGGTGACGCCGGTGAGGCTTGAACTGCCGACATAATGATCGACAGGCGAGCGCTCTACCGCTCTGCCACCAGCGCCTATTGATTGATTTCTTGATGTACTCTGTCAAAGGCTTTCTAAAAGTTTGCAGAGACCTTTGCCAGAATTGTTAATTGTAATGCTGATTATTCAGTAACTTTAAGAGTTCTGGTATGGGCCTTGTGCTAATTAATTCATCCATAAGTGCTCTTAATATATTGATCCTCTTTTGTGCCACCAATATATTTATCTGAAATATGTTCACTTTGTGCTTCCAGTCAGCAAGACTGTGACAAGCCTACTTGTTACCTAAAGTTGGTTTTTTGAAGCAAAGTGTTCCTTGGATACCTTTTTTATCAACTTTCCTCCAGTCACATTTTGCATCACGCATTGGAGAGATCAGCAATCTAAACCAAAAATAATGAAATTCTAAGACATTCAGGTCAGTTCAATTCTAGTACATACATATATTTTCTCCTGCAGGAGATAACAGTCTTCCATTGACATGGGATACTATGGAACCAGAAAAACCATTTATAAAAGTTCAAGTAAATCGTTTAAGTAATGAATATCAGGACATAGAAAAGAGCATAGTTCTATCTAGTGGAAAAAGTGTTAACAACATAATTAAGGTACATTTTATCTACTTTTTGACTGTAAATGTATATATTTACATTAACTTGTGTTATGTAGCAAATTGTTAATTTTGATAGGTACATATAGATGAAACAAATTTTTTTTAGATAGAAAGAATACAACATAACAGAATGTTCAAGGAGTACTTAATCACAAAGAATAAAATGTTGAAAACATACAAAAACAGAAATCTGACAATCGAACAGAACTTGTGGTATGGTGCCGATGAGGGACGTATCAACGACATTGACTTGGAGGGTATCAACAGGAGTCACAATGAAGTTCTTAACATAGGTATTTGCGAGCATTAATGTGCAACTCTTTGTCATATTTGTTTTCTGTTGTGGCTCAGAGGTCATGCTACACCAAAGAATGTTCATTTGATATTAAATTAAAAAATAGCACATATCATTAGAATTACACTAAGCACGGGCCACAAAATATCAGAAACTAGCGGGGTACCCGGCATTGCCCGGGTTTTTCTATAGTTTTTCTCTTGCTCTCGTTTCCGTCCCCGCTACCTGTCGCTCTCCCGTTCTGGTCGCTTCCCTGCTCCTTGCTCTCCCTTTCCTGCTCACTTTGTGACTGAATAATTTTTTTTAAAAGAAACCTTCATCTATTGATTTTCATGGTTGTGTAAAAATTTCATTACGACCAGATGAATGGTCTAGCAATGCATAAAGGACAAATAAACCGACAGACATTTTTACGTATATATATATAGATTGAAATCACTTTGTGGTTAATGTAGTTGATATTAAATCTAATGTATTCAGGTCAATGCTGTCACACTACTTCAGAGTTGGTTATATTTAGTATTATTTAAAGTTAATAATATAAGGAACATGAATGTATCATATGGTTGATCTTTTTTCATTTCATATGAAATTAATAATAACAATTAAAGCTATTTAAAATAGCGGTAAAGCATTTGTTAACAAGTTTTATACAAAAAAATTATTTTAGTTAAAAACCCAGTTGTTAAAAAAACAGGTTTTCTGAAAAATCTGGTGTCAAAAACCTCCATAAAATAAAACCTATTTTTTCATTATAGTCTGACATCCCTAGTTTAAATAACATAAAAAAATCAATGACTAATAGCTAAGCATTCTTAAACTCTAAGATTTAAAGATTTGTAGTGAATTGCATCATCTATTAATTGAATGAATTATGATTGTTTTCCATAACTGAATAAAAACTACCCTATGATTGTTTTCCATAATTGAATGAATACTACCCCATGATTGTTTTCCATAATTAAATGAAAACTACCCTACAATTTTTTTCCATTACTTCCATACTACCCTATGATTGTTTTTCATAATTTCAGCCACACCACTTGGACGTGGAAGTTACTTCTCAAAAGACTTTTCTGATGCCGCATCGACATCCCAACTAGGCCAATCTGGTCACAAGTACGTTTATCGGTGTATGGTACTCGTTGGGGAATACACCAAGGGCAGCAGTAATTTGAAAGAAGCACCAACAAATCCCAACGGAGGAAAGTTTGATTCAGTTGTGGATGACACCGCGAATCCGCACACATTTGTTGTTTTCAATGATGCTCATGCATACCCAGAATATCTTATAACATTTAATTGATTTTTTTAATTGCTGAAAAACAATGATTTCTCAAAACTGCATTAGTGTTTCCAAATAACTTGAACTTTTAGAAATTAAATTTGCTTGAGAGTTGCCTTGCTTCCAATAAATTTTTGTTTTGTGTATCTGTTTCAGAAAAATCAAAAATTGCCATTTGACAAGCTCATTTGATCTTTAGGAGACTATGAAATATAAAGATGTCAAATTATTATGTAAAACAATGTTTGTTCGCGTTATCGTTCACACCTGTGCATTATAATCCGAGTATAAGCAATCTCCATGCAAACTTTTATTTTACCTTTGACACAAATTAATTCAACTTCACTAAACTTAGGAACAATTCATAACGGACTTGCGGATTGTATGTATATTGTTATTTAAAAATTAACACAACTGTAATAATGTTTAACAAAAGAGACAGTTGCACAGTTTAGTGACAAGTCCTGCATCACAAAAATTTTTGTGACCAAACACGCATGCACGTCTAGCGATCCCTCCTGCGGGAATCGCTGCGACTCCTGGATCTTGATCTCGACCTGGACCTGGACCTATCTTTGTAATCTTCTTTTATCCTTATGTAAGCTGTCTCGCCCTGAAAAAGATCAACAACATAAGAGTTTCTAGTCGTACTATGACCATAAATCCGTATCATAACATATCGCGTAATTTTAAACATCAACAATCAAAATTGGTTTTTGAGTAAAATAATTACTAACCTCGTGTGACTTGAACTTGGTGTCATCAAGCTTTTTGACAGCATATTTCATGTCATCATAGCGAAGGAACTCTGCAATTCCACTTCCGTCTGGGAACGTGTCAGCGTAAACTATGTCTCCAGCTTCTCTCAAATGATCTTTTAAGTCTTGCCAACTACCAGATGGAGGCAGACCTGAAAATGACCAAATAAACATTGCAACATTAAGTTTGTAAAAGCTTAAATTTAAAGAATATAAAAGCAGCACTGTCATTTATATAATTATTAGTTATAAAAGTTTACAAACCGGAAACATGGATTCTGTAATCCGATCTCCTCTGTGGTCCAAATGGTCCTCTGCCCCTTCCCCCTCTGGGCCTGTTATTTCCATAACGATTGTCGTACCTGTTGTCAAACCTTCCACTTCTTCCTCTTTCTCCCCTCGGATGTTCAACACGAAGGGTGTAACCATCATAGTTGTAACCGTCTCTCTCCTTTATGGCGTCTTCAGCATCTCTATAAAAATTGAATTCAATTTTTGACTTATGAAATGTATATACAAATACCACTTAGTTAATTTTAACAAGAAATTAAAATTGTATAATGCTTGCAGCAGTGTTCAAATTAGGAAGACTTATCATTACCTCACTACTTATGTATCAATTCTTTTTATAAGCAGCCCTTTGCAAAATTGCAAAAAACATTATGCAAAGAAATGTTTAACACAAGATTCGAGATAGGAGAGGTAACAATAATTATTCAGTTAGTTAAAATAAATTAAATCTGCCAAATAAATAAAAAAATATTACCTCGGATCATCAAATTCAATAAAGGCAAACGGTGGGTTATTTTTTTCTTTCAGGTTTATAAAGTTAATTTTTCCGAACTTGTAAAAAAGGTCTTCAACATCTCGCGTTTTCACATCGGGAGGCAAATTACCAACGTACACCTGACCCTCTTTACTATCGTTCCTGTAGCTCATTTTAGAACAACAATGTCTGCTTTTATAATGCACAAAGAAAAATAATCTTTTTCAAATTCGCTCGACGTTTAGCGAACACTGGAAGTTATAGCGCTGTTTATAAAATGTCGTAGCCGGTCGCGTTCCTTGCTACTGTTATCTGTAAACACAGATATTATTTACGAAACAAAAATTTTATCACTAATATAAATTTTGATATTTTATTTAAATTAGTTAAAATTTTTAATATAAATTTTTAACGCGTTAATTTTGAAAATAGAAAAAAAATGTTAGAAAGCTTATTGATATTTTTCTGTCAAAACTAAAAAAGAAATTTTGTTTTAAATTCCTGAGGCTATGAAATTTTGTTGATAAAAATACTAGCGGGGTACCCGACGTTGCCGGAGGTTTTTCTATCGTTTTTCTCTTTCGCTGCCGTTTCCTTCCCCGCTCGCGGTCACTTTCCCGATCCCGGTCACTTTCCCGCTCCCGGTCGTTTTCCCGATCCCGGTCGTTTTCCCACTCTCGCTTGCTTTCCCGTTCCCGGTCGCTTTCCAATTCCCGTTTCCGCTCGCTTTCATGCAGGCCCCCCCCCCCCCATTCCAAATCCGAGGGTCCTGCACAGCGACGGATCCAGGGGGGACGCATCTTAAAGATAACAAAAAAAACTGCAGACTGAAGATAGTCAAGCCATCTTTTCGCCTGCGGTGGGCTTTCTTCTCTTTTCAAACTTGAGCAAACCCCCCCCCCAGGTCAAATCGGAGGGCCCTGCAATTTTTCCAAATATGAGTTTTTCTTTGGGTGGGGGTGCTACATTTATTCATAAACTTATTTTTGTAACAATTGCTTTAACGGGTTTGAGACTCAGTTTGACTATCTTCAGTTTGCAGTCTTTCTTTTCATTCATTAATAAATTATTAAAGATACCAAAAAAGACTGCAGACTGAAGAAAGTCAAATAAATTTTCGCCTGCGCCAGGCTTTCTTTTCTTTTTCAAACTTGGCCCCCAGCATTTTCTGCTGGTTGCGCCCCTACTTTCCTGCTCCCCTCATTTGTAACCAATTTCAATTTTTTCACAATAATTTTCTCCCATTGACTCTCAAGGTTGTGTGAAAATGTCTTAACGATCAGATCAGTGGCGTCATTTCAGAAAAACCTTGGGGGAGAATTTTTTTTCAAACCCAGATTTCAAAATTTTAACTTCGTAATGCTATACTTTTCCTCCCAAAATAGGAAATAGTTAATAACTGAGAGGGGTAGTCGTAGATACTTTTTCCAAAAAATTCAGAGCTCCCTAAATAAAAGTTTTAGCCAGTGGCGGATTTATGGGAAACCAACGTCATGCACGCTCATTTTATCCTCTCAAAAAACTTTATTGTATTAACTTGTGATTGCTTTTCAAATTGTCAGATGCATATTTATATAAGTAAAAATGTAACTGTTAGTTTGCTCATGTCAAAGAAGCCTAGAAACTCTGTCGGCTGGGCTGATTTTGACTTGCACTAAACAATCTTTCATGGAGACCCGCGCTCAATCATATCTTTCATCTTATTTACACGGAAACGGTATTTCAGCAAAACCATAGGAGGCGGGTGGGCAAGATGTCAAAAGAGCCCACACATTCCAAAATTGTATCCTAATAATACTAAACCGTTCATCTCAAAATAGCTGATGGCCGGGAGAAAGGAGTAGTAGTGGATACTTTTCCGAGATTTTTTAGAAAGACACCACATCAAAACATTATGTGATAGTTCCTCCAGACTCAAGCAATAGATGAGACAAACAAGAACCAAAGTAAATAAACCAAGATCTCCTACTAGCTACTGGATGCATCAAACTATCAAACTCTTTTCACTCACGACAGAATATAACATTTAAGCAATGCGGCTTTCCAGTGTCAAATCGATAAAAATCAATAACTCGAAAACAAATGATTTTTCAATTAAATTGTGAAAATTAAAATAAAAAACTAAACATATTTTCACTGTCTGAAGCATGAATTTCTTCATTAATTGAACAATCATTATTGTTATATTGCTGCCTTTCTATCTTTTTAACAGCTTTTATAGCACAAGGTTTTGTTCGGAATTTTTCTTCCTTAATTTTATTTGAAAAATCTTTCTGTGTTGACTTTAGCTTTTCAAAAAATCTGAAAACAACCAAATAAACAAAATTAAGAGCATTACCAGAACAACTGAAGTGTTCGCAAACGCACCTTTGTATGTGTTGAAAATTATCAGACAGTTTCTTATTGGCCTGGTCAATGACAAACTCCATATACTGCAACAAATAAATGATATCACTGTCAGGAAATATCATCATCTTTTAAAGGCAACTCAACAAATGTGAAAAAACTGCACTAGCAAGATTTAAAACAAAATTTACGACAATAGTTACAAATTGTAACTGATTTAGATTTCTGACCTCTTCAGGGTGCTTAATAAACTAAAATTAAACAAAATGAAAAAACACAAAAGATCTGGGAGAGCAAATTTCAAAGTTTATAAATAGATTATTGCAATAAATTAACTCAAAAATTGGGATTATATATCATCCTTGTTCCAGAATCACTCAGGTCTTTTCCTTACTACTAACTCTAAATTCAATAAGAACTATTTTATAACTTAATTCTTGAAAATTCAACAATCATTCAAATGATGAGTAGTAACCAATAAGATTTCCTGCAATATTTTTTTGCTGCTCTTTAAAATTAAATAAAAAAATAAAGATTCAATTATCAAGCACTTTTTTAACCAGTTACAATTGGTTATTTTGTTGCAGAGCTTTTTAAAAAAACCCTAATAACGTAACATTTTGTTACAATGCCATATTAAGAAACCATCAATATTACGTTCAATAAAAATTTACAATGAAAATTATAAGTGTTAAATTATTCGAGACTAACTTCATTTGATACCAAAAGTGATCCATCTTTGGTCAATGGTACTTCAAGAGAATGGGTGCTTCTAACAGCCTGGAGATATTTTAAGTATTAAATATAATAAATTAAATCTTAACTATATTTACAAGCAAATTCAGCAGTCCAACCGTGATAATTTTTCCATTTTTACCTATAGAAATTCCAGAGTTTCGGAAACCACTTTCAATAGCAACGAAATGCTAAAAAAAATATATCAGATTATAACAGCAAAAGACAACCATAATTTAATTAAAACAAAGAAAATAAAGTAACCAGAAACTTAGCATCTTGAACATCTCTACATTGCACATGTAAGATGAATGGCTCAAATTTCAAAACAGCATTACTCTTGGAACACTTCAGAGAATCTAACTTTCAAAAATTAAACGCATTAGGTCACATGCTAAAAAGTTCTAAATTGAAAAAAAAAATAAAAATCACAAGTTAATGTTATACTACCACTTCTTGAAACTGGCAAAGATCGTGGCTCACTAGGAGCCATACACATCCTTTTTTCTTTACATCTAATTGGACATCCTTAAAAGGTAAATAAATAATTTTTTTAGTTTAACTACTAAACAATGAAATGTACAAGAAATTAAAATAATTTTAACATTTTTCAACTAATTGAAGACATAAAATAATTAAAGAAACAAGTTATTTACTTCTTCAAAAATACAAATCCTTCCTGAGCAGGAACTTGTTGTAAAGAAATTATCAAGCTGGTTAATGAAATGCACGACTTTTTCAGCTGCCACGTCAATGCTTCCTTTGCGACTGAAATCAATTTTAGAAAGACAAATTTTCTTTGCTAGGTTGAAAGCCTCCATAAGTACAGCGGCAGGGGAGATAAGGTAGAAAGAAATTAGTATAGAAATAATGTACGTGTTGTTGGATGCAGGATGATGTCCTGAAACAGAAAACAAAAATTACTCAAGCGAATAAAAACATTGTGAAAGAAATAAAATTATAAAATAATATTCCTATGAGCCTGGCAGACATAGATATATGCTGGCAGAATTTCCGAATAACCTGGTCACATTATGGCTAGGGTAACATACTTTATAACAGTTTCTAATTTATTTGATTTTCATATTTACCTTGGTAATTATGGAGAATAGCGGCAGAAATTATTTTCGGTGTTTTTTAATTATTTTTCCCTTATAATAATTATATATTTGTAATCACAAAAATAATTTCAATTTAATGATCCAAGCAGTTTATTAATTTTTGATAATAAAATTCTCTCGGAAAACTCACGAAATGCGCAAGAGAACCACAACAAAAACTTTGGATACGGTTTATAGCGTAGTCAAAAATAAAGTTATTTGCAAAAAAAAACGTAACAATAAAATATTAATCACGCAGTCAGATTAACATTATTTACAGAAAAGATGACAGTTTATTTAAGTCCAAGCAGTTTTTCAGAGAAAGATAAAACTGGATAGTTTTCAATTAAATAAACACAGAGTTTCAGCAAAGAATTTGCCACCTGGTTTGAGACTACGGAACTCAAATTCACTTAAATGAGTAATTTATTTCTTTAAAAATATTTTAGAAAAACTCGCACAAATAATTTTTTTACATTTTATTTCACTTCACTTCACTTTTACTTTTAGTTATAATGTCTATTAAGGCAGATATTTATGGGATCATCGCAACTGATCCCAGGACAACTGATCCCAGGACTACTGATCCCGGGACTACTGATCCCAGGACAACTGATCCCAGGACAACTGATCCCGGGACAACTGATCCCACGGACAACTGATCCCATGGACAACTGATCCCACGGACAACTGATCCCATAGACAACTGATCCCATATTTGCATCATTTTATATTTCACTGTTTCTGCAATCAATAAACTGATATTAACATACATAATTTCCGATTTCTGTTTGTATGTACGAATGTATGTGTATGTATGTATGTACGTATGTACGTACGTATGTATGTATGTACGTACGTATGTATGTATGTATGTATGTATGTATGTATGTATGTATGTATGTATGTATGTATGTATGTATGTATGTATGTATGTATGTATGTATGTATGTATGTATGTATGTATGTATGTATGTATGTATGTATGTATGTATGTATGTATGAGTATGTTTGGATGCTGTAGTGATGGTCCTAGTCATGGACTCCTAAATAAGCCGATAAGAATTAATGTTGGAGTGTCTTCATTAATTCATTTAATTCATATCTTCGAAAAAAACAACTTCTGAAATGAGCTAAACTCTATTATTTTTGGTTTGGCACGGTTCCATTTTTACCAATGCTTTTATTAACTCGTCGGCTCTGTTTCTCTGTCTGTTTCTCTGTTTCAAATCTTGCAATCAATTTTTGAGTCACTTCCTGATGATAGATTTTTTTCAAATTTTGCATACATGCTCAAGATAGAAGACAATGCAATATTCAATTATTAGTTTTACAATAAGTCAATTAATTTACTTAATTTTCTTGAGGATTTTATCGAGGGGTTTCTTGAGGGTTTTCTTGAGGGTTTTCTTGAGGGTTTTCTGGAGGGTTTTTTTGAGGGTTTTCTTGACCACAAAACGCTAACCGACTGGCAGACTATTTTACCAAGTTAACACGAACCACACTCACTGACCGCGATTCTCAAGCGTATACGAAATTTTCATGAAAATAGTTGAGATATTTAAATTCGATGCTTTTTGATGATATTTTTATTATTATTATTACCAATGCTTTTATTAACTCGTCGTCTCTGTTTCTCTGTCTGTTTCAAATCTTGCAATCAATTTTTGAGTCACTTCCTGATGATAGATTTTTTCAAATTTTGCATACATGCTTAAAATAGAAGACAATGCAATATTCAATTATTAGTTTTACAATAAGTCAATTAATTTAGATAATTTTAATTAATTTCGATATTTCGATATAATTAAGATATTTCGACTTTAACATAAAATAAAAGAGTAATATAAGAAAAAATTGATTGCAAAATTTGTGTTTTAATTACATATAAGAGCATTGGTTTTAAAAATTCGTTTTTAATTTACTTGTTCATTATGAACTTCACGCAGAAAGAAGGTAAACGATGAAAAGTAATACGAACTTGTCAATTTCATTTCGACTGTGTATCGTGCCCTCGTGCGCTTATACTGAATATTATTTCTCCGTTTACTAACTGGAGTAGCCAGTATCATTATCACCACCACCGTTGTCGTATGCAGCCAGCCATCGTAAGCTGGCTACGTAAGCATCATCACCACCACCATTGTCGTCAAAAATGAGTTAAAAAAATGAGTTGCTTATGTCTATGGGATCAGTTGTCTATGGGATCAGTTGTCCATGGGATCAGTTGTACATGGGATCAGTTGTACATGGGATCAGTTGTCCATGGGATCAGTTGTACTGGGATCAGTTGTACTGGGATCAGTTGTCCTGGGATCAGTTGTACTGGGATCAGTTGTCCTGGGATCAGTTGTCCTGGGATCAGTAGGCACTAACCCGATATTTATTTACTTTCTTTGTAAAGTATCCAAATCATATATAACAGACTGAGACTTGAGAGGATATCTGCCAAAGATAAACAGCGATAACATATATATATAATTCTATATATATATATATGAATTCTATATATATGAGCGATAATAACGCGTGAAACACACTGGGTTTGTAAACAAGAAGAAAAGTTAACAAAAACTAATGGAAATATTAAGTTAATTAATTTGATTTTTATAAAATGCGAATCAAAATTTGTAAAATTTAAAAATTTAATTTGTCGTTTATAAGCTTGTGGTTTTTGCAATCTAAGAAGCACTCTAAGAAACTCACTTGTTTCATCGTTCATTTGTTACATAGTTTTGTGATGCGTCCCTCAAGCTGCTTTTATATTTCTGTATTATTATTTTCGCCACTTTTATTTATTTATTTCTATTATTTTTTATTTTGTTTTATTATTATTATGTATTTATTTATTTTTAATTATTTAATTATTTGTTTATTTGTTTATTTATTTATTTATTTATTTATTTATTTATTTATTCATTCATTCATTTATTTATTTATTTATTTATTTATTTATTTATTTATTTATTTATTTATTTATTTATTTATTTATTTATTTATTTATTTATTTATTTATTTATTTATTTATTTATTTATTTATTTATTTATTTATTTATTTATTTATTTATTTATTTATTTATTTATTTATTTATTTATTTATTTATTTATTTATTTATTTATTTATTTATTTATTTATTTATTTATTTATTTATTTATTTATTTATTTATTTATTTATTTATTTATTTATTTATTTATTTATTTATTTATTTATTTATTTATTTATTTATTTATTTATTTATTTATTTATTTATTTATTTATTTATTTATTTATTTATTTATTTATTTATTTATTTATTTATTTATTTATTTATTTATTTATTTATTTATTTATTTATTTATTTATTTATTTATTTATTTATTTATTTATTTATTTATTTATTTATTTATTTATTTATTTATTTATTTATTTATTTATTTATTTATTTATTTATTTATTGTTTTGGATCACATTTCTATTAATTATCTGACTTAATTTTTGCAACTGTTCTGTTAACCGCCCTTTAAGCAGCTTCTGTTGCATACGGCGCTATACAAATTTTCGTTTTTAAATAAATTAAAAATAAATCAACAAGTGAATCAAAAAACAAAGTGTTTTTAAAAACACACTTTTATATAATCGATTGTGTAGGCCACATTATGTTACATAAACAACGAGCATATTAGCATAGACAATAAATAGTTCTACGAAAATATCACATATAATCATTTAATTAAATTTTGTTAAATCGATCCAAAAATTTGATAGAATGCATCGTTAATCAGTTCGGAGGTATGTTTAAATTTTTAAGTCTCTAGCTCATTGGGAAGTTAGTTTAAAATCGATTGCAAAGTTTGACGACAGACAGACAGACAGAGAAGTCAAGTTAATTAAAAGTGTGTAAAAAGCATCTAAAACTATTTAATGTTAATTAAGGAAGCCTGGTCCCTTGTAGGTAAGGTTGTTCAAGAAAAATGTCATTACCTACATAACTAGAAAAACAAGTAATATAAGATTCTTAAAGTAAAAATGGCTTATATTTTAAAAACTTGAAATAATGGCTTTTACGAACCAAATTTTAAAATGCTTGAATTTTTATATGCTCGAAAAAGTAGAATTTTTTTCAAAAGACCCTCTTATTGTCTTTCCACCTAAAAATCAGATAACCAGGAGGGGATTCGAGCGTACTTTTCCCAAAATTTGTTTGAAATCCTGTATTGTATAAACTATTGTTTATAGTCCTGTACACCAGGCGTTTTAAGACTGAAATGGCTATATGTAGGAAGCACATGAGTACCTTCTGTCGTGGATCATAGTTCGATCCTTTTAACTTAACCCTTCTCCTTTCTCCAGGCTTGGGACTGGCTTGCAAAAGCAAGGCGGAGTTGATTCACGTAGAAATTATTGACCCACTGAAATTGGTTAGGGAGAATTTTTACCCCCTGCCCTCGTCTCCTACACATTTTCCGCTATGCTATAACAAGTCAAACACACGAAAGAAAAAGTTCAAGGACGGATTTATACATTAATCTGGCTTCAAGCTTAATGAGTTCTTGTCTTTTTTACACACTTTTACTTAACTTGACTTCTCGGTCTGTCGTCAAGTTTTGCAATCGATTTTAAACTAACTTCCCAATGAGCTAGAGAATTCAAAATTTAAACATACCTCCGAACTGCGAACAATGCATTCTATCAAATTTTCGGACCGATTGGACAAAATTTAATTAGATAATAATTTGTGATATTTTTGTCAAACTATTTATTGTTTATGCTAATATGTTTGTTGTTTATGTTGGAAAAAAAATATAAAAGTGTGTTTTTACAAGACTTTGTTTTTGCTTCACTTGTTACTATTGACTTCTAGTGCCTCAATATTGTATACAAAATCTTTTGTTCTTGATTAACTCTTGAACAAATTATATTTTTTCCTTTTTTATTTTACTTGGGTCTAAAATCAAATGTTGCTGCAACATGTTGAAATCCTTCATCAAAGCATTTTCCAGTGCAGCACATGCTTCATCTGTTAGTCCATAACGTACACACTCCATAGAAAAATTAAGAAAATGCTTGTCATTGTAAGGGCATGTTTTTTCATAGACATCAGAATCCAGTGCATCTGATTCAAACTAGAAGATAAAAAAATTATTTAAATTTAAAAAAAACCTAGCTTATTTTCTTAATAAAATATATCAAACCTTTTCCTGGATTGTTTCTTCAGAAGATATATCTGGTTCTGATGATGGACCAGATTGTGGTTCTGATAATAGACCGGGTTGAGCTTCTGATAATAAAAGAGATGGTTTAGTTTTTCTATCTGGTCTTTCTATTTTAAGCCTTCCTATAGTACCAGTTTTTTCCATCTGATCTTTAATATGGTGTCGTTCTACAATAGGTACCTTATATGAAAAGTTAAAAAGTGAAAGTTTGAATTATTAAAAATTATAATAATAATTGCCAACCTTGAAGGAGATATCACACTCACAGTAATAGTGAGCTTTTGTGCATTGAAAAGATAAACATTTTATTTTCTTATCAGAACAATGGATTAAAGGCAAGCCAAAATATCAAATAATCTTTCCTTGTTCTTTAACATAACATTTTTGGCTGGATTTCAAATTTTTTTAGAATTGTACAAAATTACTTTTTCATAAAAGTTTCTCAATTTGTTTTTTATGCTTTTATCTGTCATTAAAATTAGTCGAGTATTGCGTCTCATCTAAATTTCTTTCAGCTTTTAACATGTCATGCTTACAATATTATTTTTATTTTGTACTAGTAAGGTAATCTATCACGCAAACAATAAAAATAACGGCTTATGTCTGAATATGTAGTAGGCAGATCTGAATTAGGCAACTCTTTAGGAGATCCTCCAAAAATATCAGAATTTGTTGACAGCCAAGTTTCAAATTTTTTGTTTGGCATTTTGTCCAGGTAGGTAATCCTGTCAATCTGTCATTTTTTGTCAATATTTGACAGTGCCAAAGATTGACAAGAACAAATAACAGGAAATGATGTTGCTAGTATTTATTTTAAAATAAATAATTTTATTTTGTAAATTTAATTTTCATAATAAGTTTTAAAAACTAATAATTTAAAATAAAATTTAAAATAAACTGATTAGATCATTAAATTTTGATTACAAATATATAATTATTAAAAGGGAAAAATAATTAAAAACACCGAAAATAATTTCTGCCACTATTCTCCATGTTTACCAAAAATTTTTTTAGTAATTGTAATTAAATTTTTCTCGCTGATAATTTGTTTACGAGTTAAAAACTGATTTGAACGAACATAAGAAATGTTTTCAAAGTAATTTATTCATTGTCATTGAATTTTTTGCAGCTGTTCTTTAGTAACTATTTGAAATCTGTTTTTTGTTAAAAACTGATTTTTGATAGCGGTGCTATCAGAGGCGGCGATTCAGCGAAATCTTGGGGGGGGGGGGGATGCGCAAAGGTTTTTTATATTTTACCTAGAGAATCTTCAAACTCAAATGACCATGCCAATATATACACTAGTAATGTTGTATTTTCATGTAAAAACATCATATTAGTTGAAAAACAGTATACACACAATATAAACTTTTATTTAATATTGAACGCAGACAAAAAACGTTTAAATTATGAATGTAACTAGAGATAGACCGTCAGAAATATTTTGCAAACTTTTTTTACAAACTTTTATTTAGGTTACAATCTCTGTTTGTGTGTGTGTTTGTGTGTGGCTTTCTCTGTACGCAAATCTTGCAAGTAAAATTTAACCAGCTTTTTGACTAGCTAGGAAGCTGAAACTTTCAGCATATCTTTATATTGGATTACAATACATAATTCAATTAAAACAATGTAATTTGAACATCTTTCGTATACATACACACATACACACAGACACACATCGAGTGTACTTGAAATCAAAGTTTGTGTTAAAAAACTCGTTTTTTCCTTTACTTGTTTATCTTTAGGACTGACAGTGTACAATTGCAAAATAACTTTTATTACTATTACATGACTGCGTGCACTATATAAAAGAACATAAACAGGGCCGTAGCTAACATGCCGATCCTCGGGGGGGGGGGGGTGTAACCGTCTTATTTTACCGACAAAGTTTTGAGTCATTTTTTAAAATTACATTACTGGTTTCATATATTCTTTATTTAATGAACATCTAATTTCGGCAGTGGCGGATCCAGGAATTTTGTAAATTTGTAAATTTGTAATTTAGTTTTTTAATTTTTAATTAAATAAATAAAACTGATTGACCTAAAATTGTGAGGAAAAACCGTAAGATCCCACACGTTTAAACTATTGTATTCAGTTTTTGAAGTTTGACAACATGCTACCTCGATCGGCAAAGGCATTCAAAATTCCTCCATATGATCTGTACTGTCCTTCCATTCAGTTGTCTGTGTTTGAATGGACCTGTAAAATTTGTTACCTCTATGTTGCTTCACAAGTCATGTTGAAGAAGCATGTTCAACAACACCGAAAATGCGAATGCGATTTTGGGGCTAAGTAATTGCCACATGCTCCTCAACCGCAAAGAATTCAACCAAAGCGAGTGGCTGCCAAAAGACAGAGACCTGATGGCAATTATTGCACATGGAGAGATGTTAAGCGGAAAATGGTTAGATGAAGATGATGTTGACTTGTCGTGTGTATCGATTCCACAAGAAATTGATAAATCAATCACTATGCCCAAGACTAAAAACTGTATTAAAACACATTTGTAGAAATTCTAATATCTACATACGTACAATTCTATTTTTAGCATAAAAACCAGCGGTATAAGATATTGTTAGTTATTTTGTTTTTTTTTTGGGGAGGGTAAAATTTGTTTGACATAATTTTGTTAGGGGGTGACTGAAAGTTTGACAGTTGTTGACAAGGGGGAAAGGGGTGTAACAATTTGTCTAAAAATTGTTGACATAGTTAATGGACGTTTCCTAGCCTATCTACTCAAAAAATAAAAATAAGTGTTTAACCAATTTTTGACAATTTGGCTTCTAAGACCTCAAATATGGGGTGGAAAAAAAAGAATATTTGATTAAAAACTCCAAAAACTAAAAATGTAAAAGTTTAGCAATTTAATACCGAGATTATTTTTACAGGAGAACAAAATACATGTTTGAATAATTTTTGGTTTCCAGGACTTCAAATGTGAGCTGGAAAATAGGGTTATATTTTTCTTAGAATAGCCGCGACTCTGAGACTAAAAATACTACAGATATGAAAATTAGTATTTAGATACTACTTAGAAAATAACGTTACACATGATTTATCATTTTTTTTTATTTTGGCTTCTAGGACTACAAATGAAAGGTGCTTGAAACTCAATAACTACAAATGCAAAAACATTAAAATTCAGTATTAGGGTTTTTTTAAATAATAAGTTACGTGTTTCATTATTTTTCAAAAAATAGTTTCCAAGCATTGAGGTTTTGTGTCCGTTAAAACTTGCTGAGTTCAGTTCATCACGGACCTGACAAGGCCTCGATTTTTATGCTTATGAGACGGGCCAGTTCGGACCTAAAAAACAAGTCAGGCCTAGATTTTTTTGGCTATAAAATAAGCCAGACTGGGTCGTCCAAAAAATTTGCGTAAGGCACTATAAATTAGAGTACTGCACGGGCTGGGTCAGGCCGTGATTTTAGGGTCTTTAGACGGGCTGAGCCAAACCTGAAGTTAAGGTGGGACGGGTTAGACTCTTTTGCCAAGTATATAAAAATTTAGGCTTGTAAAAACGGACATGCCCAAATTAAACGGACCAAGCCTGGAATTTTGGTTTATGATACGGGCCGGGCCAATTTGTCGATGGGCCCAGGGCCGGCCTTAGGCAGTTTTGTGCTATAGGCAAGGAAAAATTGCCGCCCCTACCAGGTTCACTTTTCTAAGAAAAATCTAAAATTTATATTTATTTTGAAGTATTATTACGAAAATATGAAAATGTGGGAATTTCATAATTTTATTAAGTCTTCACAAAATTTGCAAACTCCTGAATGATTTCAGTCATATCCAACTCTTCTGCAATCGTTTTTTCTATAGATATGGTAGCTAAACCAACCAAACGATCCTGAGACATGGTAGAACGAAGATATGTTTTAATGAGTTTGAACTTTAAAAAGCTTCTCTCAGCACTTGCCACTGTTATCGGGAGTGTAAGCAAAATTCGCAGTGCCACGTAAACATTTGGGAAAATAGCAACCAAGCCCATTGCACATAGATAGTCTAATATAACTTTTGGGCTTGATTTTTCAATAATTCTTCTTGCTAAAGCTAATAACTTATCGCACAGTTTTGCTGAATATTCGTTTTTAGATGTTAAAGCTGATTGAAGGTCAATGCAATATTCGGAAACTTTTTTTTATCGAATTTCTCTAAGTTTTTAATGTCATACAAAAACCCGAATAAGTCACTGTATGATCTCAGCTGTATAAATCGATCATTAACTGATTGAATTGCGTTATCTAATATCTGGTTGAAAAAATTAAATCTAAAAAATTTTTCTGGATCAAGAATTGGGTCGTCTGGAGCTTCATAGTCAAATTGTCTTCTTCTTCGTCGAGATCGTATCTGTATTTCCTCAGGGAAACTGCACTCATTACCTAGTTCTTCGGCCAAATTGCTTTAGCAAAACCTTCATCGGTTCTGTCATTCTGGAGCATACTTTTCATAACTTAAAAAATATTTGTAAATTAATAATATTATTTTTCAAAATTTTGCCGTCCTTGAAAGAAGTGCTGTTGTAGGCAGCCGCCTACACCTAAAGCCAGCTATAGATGGGCCAAGCCAGGTTGTAAAAAATTGCCCGTGCAGTACGCTATTATGGATGCTTGCTTCAAATTCTTTAATTTTAAGCGAGCGAAGCCGCGAAGGGCACTGCTAGTATCGAATAAAACTATTGTCTAATTTTATGTGACAAGAAAGTGTATTGTAGAACAAACGATGGTCCAAAACGGGTTTAACTAACAGAACCTAACGCATTTAAATCATTATAATTCCGTTAAAGTTATTTGTCATATAAACATAAAAATAACACACAAACAAAACAAAAAATAATTTTTTGCAAGTTTTTCAATTTTGAAATTTCTGGTTATGGGTTCTGAAATAAATTAAATTTTTAACAATATGAAAAAACATTTTTTTAAGAACTCTTCCAACATTTAACAAAAAAAACATTTTCTAGAGAGACCATTCTATGTTCTATATTTACAATTTCTGTTCCATTATGCAGCGCAAAGTCTATTAATGATAACCTACAAAACCTGTTAAACAAAAACTGCCTTAAGCAAGCAAATAAACAAACCAAACCCGTGACAAAATTACTATGAACAAATGTATAAATGCGATAAGCTATTCATTATTGTGTTACAGTTTTTAAACAAAATGTTTTTTTTTTATAAAAATAACTTAATTGAATTCAGGAGTGGTTTTCATGACCAGTTTATTGTAATGCTCCTCTAACGACAGTCACTTGTTTTCAGAAACACCTCTGACTTATGTCACTTGAGGTTTTAAATCGACTGATTTACCAAGCAATGGTTGGTAGCGGTGTGCTAAAATTTTTTCTTGAATAATTATTAAAAAATAAGATGCCCATGCCTCTCAATGAATGTCTGGTAAATGAGCAGTGAAATACTTTTGTGTTAATTTGGTTATCGAATAGTAATTTTGAACTCTTTTTTCAAGTGTGCCATCACAACACGACACAAAACATAAATACGGAACATCATGATTTCAATGAAGACGTGATTTAAAGTTGTCGTGGGCCTCAAATTAAAAAATTCCAAATAACACTAACTGAGATGTCTTCGAATACCAACCATAATAAACGATGAGTCAACTTGTGTCATTGGTCGTGATAAACAAAAGTTTTTTTTCAAATAACTTTGTTTAAATTTGTATATGTTGTTTATATATTTGTATTTGTTCATATTTATGTCGTTAAGTCTATTTTTTTATTGTTTACATACGGTAACATGGTTTTGTGTTGTTTACACAAAATTACGTTGTTTTGTGCTGTTTACACACAACTTAATAAATAATACTTATTTAGGCCTACTTTGTTATTACTGATTACATCATGATAATGAACTAACTAATTTAGCTAACAACAGTAACTCTAGAAATTATGTCACACTCATAGAAAATTTTGATATAACTATGACTTAACAAGTCATACCGTTTAGGTTTATTTTATTAGGTTGTGGATCCAGTAGTTTTATCAAGATATCCATGGTTTGCATGCTATCCAATCACGTGGTTTTATTATTTTCACGCTACTTGAAACAATTTTGATTACAAAAACTATTACAACTCTTAAAGAAAATAAAACTATTATGCTAAGCCTGTATTTTGTTCTTAGTTTTAGTTTTTCAATTCTAATTCTTACAAGCACATTGTACAAATCAAAGTATTATTTTTAGTAAAACTTAACCAATAATTGAGTTTCATAATTTTGTAAAAAAACCTTTACTTAGTGTTTAGTGAAAACGTTTTTTAAATGCTTTTATTTAACTTTACTCGTCTCTCTGTTTGTTGTTTGTTAGTTAGTTTGTCTGTGGGGATCAAATGTTAAAAAACATAAAAAAAAAGAGGGGAGAGAGAGTGAATAATCTATATATATATATATATATATATATATATATATATATATATATATATATATATATATATATATATATATATATATATATATATACATATATATATATATATATATATATATATATATATATATATATATATATATATATATATATATACTAAAAAAGTAAAACAATAAAAA
The DNA here is from genome assembly GCA_963978895.1 of Erpobdella octoculata. Classification (NCBI taxonomy): domain Eukaryota; kingdom Metazoa; phylum Annelida; class Clitellata; order Hirudinida; family Erpobdellidae; genus Erpobdella; species Erpobdella octoculata. The sequence goes on from OZ022246.1 coordinate 19,748,539, forward strand.
AGAAAAAAAGATAAGAACAACAAACAAAAACTTTTCAAAGTAAGAAAAAAAATGAAAGAGAAAACTACAACGAGAGAAAAATTATTTAAAACTTCTCTCAAAGCCGGGCAAGCTAGCTATTTGCTTTAAAAAAATACCAGTTTTCAAATATTAAGTTTGTTCTTCATTATTTGAATGTTTCTCGAAATGAACTTTACAGGTTTGCCATCGTAACCATTTTTGTTGTGTTGATAATGAGTCTTTATTTGATTCTTAATACCTGCCTGTTTTTAAAATTAATCATCCTAAGAAATACAAATTTTTTATTAACGCTTTCAAATTCTCATGATACTTTGAAAAAGTGAATCTCACATACAAGTAACTATGAAATAAAACTGATTCTAAAAAACCTCAAATACCCATTAACGTGAATTTATTTTATAACAATTCATCTGCATTCAGTTTTAATAAATCAAATGAAAGAGAAAACGATATTTTTTTCGATAGGAAAAAATAGATTAGAACCTTATTTTAATTTTTTTAAATAATTTAGCTTATTTCAATATTATGTTATTATGTTATTTATATAATTTTTAATATAATTTATTAATATATGCCATAGTAACCACAGTGTATCGTACAAAACATGATTTACTGAGTCATATTGGACTAGAGATAACCTGTAAAAGTTGACGGATTTTTTTAAAAATGTAATCATTTATTAGTTTTCAATTGCAGCGCCACCTTTTTTTTACAAACTTTTATTTAAGTTACAATTTCTGTTTGTGTGTGTGTGTGGCTTTCTCTGTACGCAAATCTTGCAAGTACAATTTAACCAGCTTTTTGACTAGCTGTGAAGCTGAAACTTTTTAGCATAGCGTTATATTGGATGACAATACATGATTAAATTAAAAAAAAGTTTGTGTTGAAAAAAATTGTTTTTTTCTTTACTTATTATTTATAGGGCTTACGGCTTACAGTGTACAATTGCGAAATAATTTTTAATATTTAAATAAATTAAAAAATATTTACCTTACTTAAATTATATATAAAAATTATTTATAAAACTATTTATTATCATTATACATATAAATTAATTTGCCATAGCAAACGTCACACAAAAACGTCTTACACAGACGTGGGCTATTATATTACCTTATATGTACTATGTCGATGTTACAAAATCGTTTGTGAAAATTTTAAGGTTTAAATGCAATTTCTTTAATTTAAAGCATTCAACCCTCGTCATAAGAGTACCATAATACTATAATTAAAAAAAATCTCGAGTGCTTTCTATCAAACGAACTGAAATTTTCCATTAAAACAAGATGATACAATCTTGAATGTCTAGCAAATTATGAAATATCAGAATAAAAAAAATGAAGCAAACAATACAACTAAGAAAAAAAAGTGACAAGAAAAAAGAGCAACAAAAAGTATTGAATAAAACAACTGAACATAGAAGTGCAGACACAAAGAGGTAAGCAGCAAGAAGGCATATAATCACCTAAAAGTAAAATTATTTAAATATTTGAACAAGATAAATTGAAGAATTTTTAAGCACTTCTAGTGGTTCTTCAAGCCACCATTTCAACAAATCAATCAATAAAACGTTCTTTGGAAGATTTACTAAAAACGACTGAACATAAAAGTGAATTTTGCTCACTTTACACGATTTCTCTTACTAACATCTGCTTATTGACCAAACACCTCTGACTTCTGTTTCTTTTGTGTTTTTATTGACTGATTTTCGGGGCAACGCACGCTGGCGGATGATAATTGTTTAAGAGAATAACTTTAAGATGCAAATATTGGCACAAATTAGCTAATAAATAAATTTGTATTGTTCAAATTAACCGGGGTTTTAAAAAAAGATCTGCTCACAATATGGTAAAGTAAATCAACGTTTGAAAATGAGAAAACTCAAGATAAAGATCCGTTTTGAACCATCATCATAAACAGGGGCGCAGCCAAGGGGAGCCAGTGATAGGGGGGCTTGTAAATTTGGGATGATTTGCAATTCTTTCCTCTATTATTTAATTACTCTTTGTTGAATTTATTGAAACAAACAATTCATAATGAATTATTTATTAATTAATTTGATTTTGGGCCAAGCAAGGTTGAATAGGCTTGCCCAGATGACAATTAATCGCGACGTTCCCATTAACGAAGAAGCCGTCATTGACATTTTTTTGCAAAAAAAGGCAACTGAATTTGTTATTGTAATAATAAATTGAACGTCTTATAGTTTTATATTACTAATTGTTGCTTAAACTGTTTTTAAGCCTTGACTTTTTTGGGTCACAAATTTTTCAGAAAACTCCTTACATAAGTTTTTACCCCCGGCTCCCCGAAAAAATTCTGGCTGCGCCCCTGATCTCAAGTTATATGTTTCAATGTTTTTCTTTTAATAAAATGCTTTTCAATGTTAGCAAAAACGGTTTATATCTAATTTTTTAACCATGTCGAAAATGCTAGAGTTAGTGGTTTTAGGAGAATCAGGAAAAATAGTAATGTAACTGTAAATTTTAATATAACTTTTTAAATTTTAATATAAATTATAATTTACTGAAACAATAATGTTATCCAAAATTAGATTAAACCAAAAGTAGTCTAGAAAACTGGCAAGGTTGGCTTGAATAACAGCTACAGTTCTATTATGGCTGTAATTAGCAATGTACCATAGCTTTAGTAAAAGTTACAATGTACCTTAGTGCAGTGCATTCTTTGTTTCTTTCTCTCTCTTTTCTTTCTTTCTATTTTGTTCATTTTATATGTTTCTATTATATGACTGACAGAGTTTGTAAAAAATGAGAGTCCCACACTTTTATATAACGTCAAACTATTTAAGAGATATAGTCGGTTAACACCATAAAAAAATATTTTTTTTTCTTAGAGCCGGACTGGCAACCACTTGGTTTGAAATTGTTATTATTTGAAAACCTTGTTTTATTTTATGCAGTTTAACAGCAAATTTACGTTCACAAAACTAACTTCAATAAATGAAAGTTAATTTAAAAAATTAAAAACATGATTTTGAAATTGTGATAAAATTTTATAGTGACATCGATTTGTAAAAATATTACCCAGGCGAATAGTAAATAAGAAATGTTTATAGTTACTATAATGATAAACATTTTTGTCGTTATTATGGTTTGGTTATGCTTCTTTAAATTATTTCGTAATAATTTGTTTCTGAAATTTTTCACTACTTATTTTTGTTTAGATGAATTTCATTTTTTTAATGTTGGTTAATTTCATAATGATCTCTCAAACTTTTTAACTTTCGCAGACACCTAATGGACATTCCAAGGACATCTCATGGTCATCCGGGGAAGTGGAAGTCATAAAAAGCATTTAAAAATTGAATAAGCGTTTGGAAATCAAATTAATCAACTTTCATCCGTAACAACTAATTACTAAAAAAAACCCGTGACTTGTGACATTTGCATGCTCAAAACAAATTACGTGTTGAAAAATATAAACTTGAATTTAATGGTGAGCTAATCAAATCTTTTCTAAATAGCTTGATGGCGATAACATTTCTAAAAAATTAAAATTAAACAACAAAGACAAAAAACGTTTAATTGATTTCTGTTGTTAACATTATTTATTCAAAAGTCACAAAAACGTTGCAGTTATTCATTAGAATTGACAAAAATATTAGTTCTTGTTTAACAATTTATCTGGTTTTAAATTAAGCAAAATACCAATTGCACTAAACAAAATTTGTTATTCAAAAATATTTTTTCATAGTTTAAAAAAAAGTGTACGACGTTCATTTTAGACTGTCAGAATTCATATATAATAAAAGTCCCACACTTCAATTTTTCGTCTAACTATTCAAAAGATATTTTTGGACAACCTGAATAAAATGTATTAATTTCATTACTTTCATTTAGTGCAAATATTTATTAACCAAAACATATCTGACTTGTGTCACTCATATACTTGATTAAACATGCTTTCAAAGTGGTGCACGCTCGCGATCATTCACTGGTCTAATGCACATGTTGCGAAAGTGGAACATCATCTAACTAGTCTAGAGTGATTGAAACAACTTGGTAAATTTTATCAGATAATGCCTGTATTTTACTGTTGTCGGTTACACCAATCAAAAAATTCATTGTTTTGTGAATGAAAAATAGTTGTTCACATTTTAATTCATAAAATTAAATGGCATTTAAATTTTTATAAATATCGGTCAATAAAAACACCTTTGACTTGCGGTTACTTCTTACCTAAAACAAATGATCTGCTCAAAACATAAGTTGAACGGTATAGTTGGAGTGTTTAGTTTTAATCATTTAATTTGTCTCCGTTAAATTAAAATTACCAAAACAGTGGGTTTACTGGTACTTTTCTGACTTAGATTTTATATTAAAGAAGAGTTCCACTAAAACGGAGTAAATTAAAGAAACTTTGAAATTCATTGTTTTAAGTATTTTTAAATAGCAAAACCTTTAAAAAACCAAAACATATTTGTTAATTTGCTAATCAAATAAATTTCAATAATGATAAAAATTTGACAAAAAGATGAACACAATATTATTATGCAAATCTTTTAATGATTTCTAGGCATACTTAAGACCAACAAAAAAAACTTTTTTTTTTCAAGTGGTTTATTTCATGCAAAGTCTCATTGTTGCCAGTTTTTTTTTCACCGATGGACTTAAACATACAAAGTTATCGCAAAATTAAATGGTGTTTCCAATTCAATGCTATTAAACTTGCATATAATGGCAAATATTTAGATAATTCACATTTACGTTTCTTAGTCCACGTATACATTGTTTTCATATTCTCACGTGGTTTCAGTATTTTTACGTTGATCGAAACTCAGTTTTAAATAGAAACAAAAACGGAGTTAAAATGATACAATCATCTTAAACAAATTTCAATTTATAGTTTATTTACATGCTTCTTTTTAATGTCAATTGCTTTTTCTAAAAACACCTGTGTCTTGTGTTACTTTTGTTCTCAAATTAGCTGCTTTTCTGAACAACGCACGCTGGCGTTTGTGTTGATTAGCAAAATACATGGAAATTTTTAGCATGAATTAGTTAACAAATAAATCAGTAATAAAAACACTTTATTGGAAATATCAAGAAATGAGAGTTTGAGATGCTCAGAATGAGTGTAAAATAAAAAAAATAAATAGATAGATAGATATTAGTGCCAAGCTACGTGGTTGCGATTAAAGTACCGGGCCTTAATTTTACGGTTTTCAACAGGATCGGGCCGAGTCTGAAATAAAAGCAGACTGCTTCGGGTCGGTCTGGGATTTTGTGCCAGGTTTAGGGATTTTACGCTTGTTAAAATTAATTGACTGTACCGCGAAAATCATTCCATACAGTTAAGATACAAATACTTCAACTTGTCTTCTGCTGTGTAAGTAACCCCAATCAAACCACTTCAGGAATGACGACTAACACATATTTGCAATATGAAATGTTCAATAAAAACATTTTCCATTAGTTATTTCAACTCACACATTACGTAAAAACATTTGTTTTTCGCTAAACGAATTTTGAATAAACGAAGTTTAGATTAACGGTTTATGTCACATTGGTCGGTTATATTACAAAACTAAAAATAGCCCGTCAAAAATAAAGGATTTTTTATCGAACTGTCAGGATATTAAATAAAAAACTTTTTTCGTCTATACCATTATTAAAAAAAGTTTAATGAAGTCAGGATCTCAATCGCTGTAAATGATTAAATGTGGTGGTTAGACAACGTGGATGCTCAATCTGCTCAGAAATATAAAAAAAATGTTCAATGCTTTAGATCGTACCTGGTTCAAGCAAATTAAATCACTAAATTTCATTCCATGCCTTCGTAAGACAGCTTCAATATTTTGCGATGTTTTGTTTTGAACAATAAATCCAAGATTATGTTTTATGCAATCGGATAACCTCTTGCAATATAAGCTCAGGTAAAATCTTTTTGGATCTTTAGGACTGACAGTGTACAATTGCATAATAACATTTATTAGTAGTGCTAACAAAAAATATTAAATCGAATTTATTTAAAAAATGATACAATTTAAAAAAATTCATTGAAAGATATAAATCTTTTTTAGTTTTTGAGTACATTCTGCAGGGTTTGCATACAAGAATGTTAGATGTAGACCTTCAACCAAACATTCCAGTTTGCATCATTAACATATGCTGGTTGATTAACATATGCTGATGGAGCATCGTGGAGGATGCAAGTTTTACTTCTTGAATTTATTTTCTCAACACTGACAGATCGACATTGAAGAAGAAGAAAACATTTGATTATACACTCTTGTTGACTTTGACATTTTGTTGCAACAATTGTGTTGTTGACCAGTTTGTTGTCTTGTTTGATTTTCCAAATTGTGTCTAACAATGTATTTTAAAAATGTCAAAATACAAAATACAAAATCAAATTATTTTTACGACGTTAGTCAACTTATTTCATGTTGATTGAAAAGCGAGCGGCTCAAACTCGGGAAACATCAGCAGCCACTGCTGATGTTGGAGAATGTTAAAAAATTAAAAATAATTAGTTTTATTAATTTTCTTTTTAAATGAATTTGCAAGTCAAAAATAGAAAAAATTATTACAAAATTAAAACCAAATAAAACTACTAAAATATTTAGCGTAAAAAATTTAAAAATATTTAAAATAAACATCACCTTGAACAGGAAAAGCTTCAATTTCACAAATAGTAAAATATCCAACTCCATTATAAGGTTGTTGAGCAATAAGATATCTGTAAGAAGGAATGCCAGTATCACAGTATATCTGTAACGAGCACTTGGTTGTGCTAGACTTGGATACTGACCACACAATGAATAACTACCTCTGATTATATTTGAACTTATTGTGAAGTAATTCTGATTGGTTAATCCAATTATAAAATTATTCATTCTATTTTCTGAAAAATATAGTTTTTATTATTTAAAAATGAAAAATACGTTATTTTTAAAATATTTGTATCTATATATAAAAAAACTAATGTTTGTGAGTTTGTCTGAGATCTGAACTACTGTAGCAATCTTGATGACATTTCTCATACAGGAGAAGAAAGTCAAGAAGGTTTGGATTCTCTACCCCGACCCCCCGGCTCAGGGGGGCCAAAAAACCCTTTCCATGCCAAAAGTGTACGACCATCAAAGGTAATTGCGTAATAAAATTCAAATTTAGTTTACGTAACAATGTTTGAAGGCTTCAAGCAACATTTTGCAAATCTATTTTACGTTTCATGGGCTAAAATAAGTTAGGAAAGAGTGGAAAAGAAAAAATGAGCGTGAGTGGGAACGGAAAAGGGAGAGCAAGCAGGGAAGGAAACGGGAGCAAGAGAGAAAATGAGAAAAAAACCTATGAAAACCCCGAGCAACGCCGGGTAACCCCGCAGTGCATGAGAGCAAGCATGAGCGGGAACGGGAGAGCAAGCGTGAGCAGTAACGGAGAAAGTGGGGAAGGAAACGGGAGCAAGAGAGAAAAACGATAAAACACCTCTGAAAACCCCGAGCAACGCGGGTAACCCCACTAGTGTTTTATAAAAATTTTCACTCCAGTTATTTTTATTTCAAAATGATTAAGTAACTATTTTTTAGAAGTTTGTTTCTATTTTATAAAAGTTTTTTAACTCCTCTGTCTCTACTCCACACGTCCACATAGTTTATAAAATAATTATTTTGCATGTCCACGACAATCCAGTTTCCTTGACCTGCCGGATCATTTTTTTGTGAACAACTCATGTTTTCAATAATTGGATTATAATTTCCATCAACTGCTAAACTAGCACCATAAGAGCTAGATGTACTACTTTGTATTGCTGGCTTTCTCAACAAAACATTGGTGTTTTCTTGTCCTTATAAAATATAACTTTAATGAATGTTTTAATCAATTAATATTTTTTTAATTATAAAATTTCCTCACCTTTTGTTGTTAAAAAAATAGTTAAAATCCAAATTACCACAGCTAATGCTATTATGTCTTTAAATTTCATTTTCAAATTCCTACCTTCCGTTTCGGAGTTTTGTCACAATGCTATAAAATAAAAATCACTTGTATTTATTTGAAAATGAAATTTTACATTAAAATAAAAATCATTTTGAATAAAATTAAATTATAAAAGTATTTACCTAATTGTTTTTTTTTGTTTAAAAATTGCAAACTCAAACGTTACCTTAAAAACAGTTTGACAACAAAAAATACGAATAATTTTAGTAATATTTGAATTGATAGAAATTTTTATAAAACGAATGGAAAAAAATGAATGTATTTGTTTCTTCTGACAATAAATTTTAAAAAACTTAACAAAAAATTCAAATGACTTTTATAAAAAATATTAAACAATCATTGAGTTTATAAAACTAATATATTTCTAAAGTAAAAGTTAAACCTGAATTCTAGACCTAGCAGCTGCAGAAACGTTCAAATATATTTTGTTCTTCAATTGAACGCTGCAATCGATAAACATGAAACGCTTTGAAATTGTCGGAGAAACTTTACGAGAAATTTATTGATAGCTCGTCAGAACATTTCTGCCAAAAACCATTTGATATGACACGAGCACTAACCGGGGGGGGGGGGGAGGACATTTGCAGTAACAATGAAAGCAGTTGCTTATGAAAAATTAGCAATTGCACAACGTAGACAACAGCTCTATGAACATTTTTCGAGAAATTTATTGATAAGTTCGTCGGAATTGACAGAAACAATATCATATACAAAAACATGTTTTTTAACATTTGTGCCAAAAACTGTTTGATATGACACGAGCATTAACCGCGGGGGGGGGGGGGAATTTGCCGTAACAATGAGACATTGCTGACAAAAAATTAGCAATTCCACAACGTAGACAAAAGCTCTATAAAAAACGCTTTTTAAATGTTCACCTTGATTGATGGATATATTTTGCTAAATAAGACATGTCCAATAAGACATGGGTTTTCTGCTCATTCCTATGCTGACGATCTTTAAATTTACTGTGACTCTCCTCAGATGTCATGCTCTGATCTTGGGCCATGAATGTCAGCTTGTATTAGCGAGATAAGCTCATGGATGGCTAGTAATCGCTTAAAACTCAACCCATCAAAGAATGAGCTGATATGGCTGGGTTCATCTCGGCGGCTGATGGGGGATGTAGGCATTGCTGGGGTCTCGGTCAGGCTTTCTACATTTGTTCAAAATCTTGGGGCGCTAGTTGACCGTGATCTGTCTATGGAGACACACATTTCCAATTTTATCCGTGCCTGTTTCTACCATCTTCGTAAGCTACGTGTCATCCGCAGAAGCCTCACTACAGACTCTGCTGACTCCCTTGTAAGAGCACTGGTGCATAGCCGGCTTGACTATTGCAACGGGGTCCTGGCCGGTCTACCGCAGCTCCAGATCAACTGGCTTCAATCTGTTCTTCGAGCAGCTGCCCGTCTTGTGCTGCGATTGCCTGGCTGGGCCAGCGTCTCGAGTTTGATGCGGACGCGGCTTCATTGGCTTCCCTATCCGTTTAAAACTTTGCTTTATGGTTTTCAAATGTCTTTATGGCATAGCTCTTGTCTATCTTCAGGAATTATGTGTCTCGGTTACTCTGCTCTCGGGTCGGTTTCATCTTCGATTGGCGCGGCCGGCGATCTACAAGTCCCTCAGACGGAGACTGTGACGATTGGCAGGCGAGGATTTTCTGTGGCTGGTCCTGTGGCCTGGAATGGCCTTCCCACTGCTCTGAAGGATTCCACGATGTCTTTCAACGTTCTTCGAGAACGGCTTAAAACTGAATTGTTCTTGTCTATTTAACTGTGCAGTGCGCTTTTGTGAGTTTTCTTTTTTTAAAGCGCTATATAAAACTTGAATAATAATATTTATTTCTGCTTCCATTTGTTGAAAATTACATTTTTACATTTGTGAAAATTGATCACAGAAGTACAAAAACAGAAAAAACAAGCTGGATGCGTTTTTTCTAATTGTTTGGACACAAAGACAATGAACTTAATAAGAATGACATCATTTGTCACAAATTACCTGTAAAGGAAGCTGTTTTTTAATCTTCTAAAAAACATTTTTAGAGAATTTGTTTTTTTTTGCACAAAAACATTTTCTAACTTGTGGTTACAACATTTATTAAATTACCTGCGTAGCTTGCGTCAGTGGATTTAATTTTTAAGTAAATATCGTACAATCGTAAAGCAAAAATTATCAGTTTTATAGGTGGAGTTGCTTTTAGGACAGAGTCAACAATATTCACCTATTGTAGTTTATTGCTTAGTAGTCAATTGACATTAATTATCAATATTTACACGTTAAAAATTATCAAAATTAAATTATAGAAGCTACATGTATTTTATTACCAATGCTTTTATTAACTCGTCGTCTCTGTTTCTCTGTCTGTCTGTTTCTCTGTCTGTTTCAATTCTTGCAATCAATTTTTGAGTCACTTCCTGATGATAGATTTTTTTCAAATTTTGCATACATGCTCAAAATAGAAGACAATGCAATATTCAATTATTAGTTTTACAATAAGTCAATTAATTTAGTTAATTTTAATTAATTTCGATATTTCGATATAATTAAGATATTTCGACTTTAATATAAAATAAAAGAGTAATATAAGAAAAAATTGATTGCAAAATTTGTGTTTTAATTACATATAAGAGCATTGGTTTTAAAAATTTGTTTTTAATTTACTTGTTTTCTTTTAAATGTTTTGTATAGTTACTGAGTGTTCTTGACATATTCCATTGAATTTGTATTAATATTGGTCTGAGCAACATAACCATTTGATTTGATTTGTTGAACTTAACTGGCAAAGCCCTGCACGGGCCATTTTTTGAGGCACGGCCCGTTATATCGGCACAAAATCCCATGCCCTGTCCTGTACGTTTCTACAAGAACAAAATTCCACGACTCCACACAATAGCCTCGGTCCGTGCTGAAAACACTAAAATGAAATCTTGTTTCGAAATTTAGTACAAATTGTGGTCAAATTGTGGTCATTGCTGTCTGGCTACAATTTTTTAGGTTTCACTGATGAAATGTACAAAATTAAACTATTTCAATATGTTTAAATACAAATCAATAAACTGAACTTATACAATGCACACTACTTCTTTTCAAACGCATAGCGCTTTTCCTGGTTTCTAAAATTTCCTACTTTTCTAAAAAAAACAATTTCAAAAACTTAAACACTTTTTTCTTATGACGCTAAAAACCAGGAGGGGGTGTTAGCGGTTACTTTTTTCAAAAACTAATTCAAACACCTCTTCAAAATTGTTGTAGCTATTTGTTTTCAAAACTTATAAAAATTCAGAAAATCCTTGAGGTGGGGGGGAGGGCGGGGGCAATTGCACCCCTCGTACTAACTGCAAAATTGTTCGATAGATTTTATAAACTAATTCATAAAGTGACGTTCACATTGACAGGATTTTGTAAATTTAAACACTATTATAAAATATTTATTTAAAAACACACTAGAATAGTTGGGTAGGCGGACTTTTCATCAAAAGACGATTCATCAAGGGACTGTTCATCATGGACTATTCATCAAGGGACTAATCATCAAGAGACTATTCATCAAGAGGATTATTCATCAAATTTTGAAGCCACTCCTCAGCAACCTTAATCAATATATACCCAAGATATTTTCAGCGTAAAGTAATTTGATGGTAACTGGCTGTTTAAGAGTGTATATACCTACAGTTTGTACAAACAGCTGAAGGCAGTTTTTTTAAACTTGTTATTCAATTGTCTTTTGCTCGTTTGATCTTAAGATCTTGACGTTATTTCTTGTCCAGTTGTTTTATTTACTGTATGTGACAAATAAAATTGTTGTATATTACAACCATGTCTTTTACTAACTTGTTGATTGCTCGAGGCATAAGTGTCTTTGGAGCGTAGCCCCTTGGTGTTAAACGACCGATACCAGATTTGACTAAGAGGGCATGTGTGATGCTTTGACGTGTTTGTGGCCTTTGGTGAATGTGTACATATATGGTTTACGAAAATAGCCAAATTTAGTTTTGCTGGTGCTGTGACCGGGAGCGGAAGCGGGAGACAAGCGGGAAGAAAGAGCGACCGGTAGCGTGAGAGCAAGCGGGGAAGGAAACGAGAGCGAGAGAGAAAAACGATCGAAAAACCTCTAAAACCGCCGGGCAACGCCGGGTAACCCGCTAGTTCTATTATAAAGAACTAGAGATAGCCCGTCAAAAATGACGGAAGTTTTAAAATACGGCGCTCGTTATTATAAAAATAGTCAACAAAAACAAAATGACATTTGATAACCATAAAAAAAAATTGTGTATATAAGCAAATTTTATGAAATTTTTTATTGTGTTTAAATTTTCAATTTACTAACGTATTTCATATAAATTCAAATGATGTGAAAATTAAAGAGTGCAGCAAATTAAGTAATAATATTTTTCGTCACTTGAACTTTCAGATGACTAAAGAAATCCCTTTTCTGCTTTTGAAATCGGCACTGTTTTTATATGATTTTATTTGCCTTCGCTTTTGTCTGTTCCTGTTCCAGTTGTAATTAATTTTTTTTGGTGTATTGGTTAGAATTACAGTCTGACGATGCTCTAGCTGAAGTTTTGCGGGTAGCGGCTGTGGATAGTGGTTTTACAGTCTCGGGAGAAAACACAACTTTTTCAGCATTTGCATTGGCAACGATAGTGGAATTATTTGATATGTTTAATGCATTGTGAGATTCCTCGTGTTCAAACTCTTGTGGATTTCAACGATCAGTGACATATGTAATGTAAACATTTCCATTTGTTACTATTTACCTCACCCCTGTCTATCAATAAAAAGATATAACATTTGTTATTAAAAACAAACACTTGATGTTTTTAGCAATTATCATCTCAAATATAAGAACTATATAACTAGTAAATAAAACTTATGTTAACCAACCAAAAAAGAATTCAAAAGAAAAAAAAGACTTTTGATGCAAAAAAACGAAATCGACACGCACAACCTCTGCAACACTCATACGCCTATTGAACTTGCACAAACACGTCGCAATGTGTTTGTCTAGAAATAGAAATAACTTAAGCGTTGTAAGTAATTCTGACTTTTATAAATAATTCTGACAGTTGTACACTTATGCGTTGTAAGTAATTTAGACATGGCAGTTTTTACCTCACCCTCACCTACACAAATCTTTTTAAAATTCAAATTTTATTGAAACCATTCCACAACCAGAAAAACACACGATGCAAATTTTACAATTTGTGTTTCAGTAGTGCTAATAAAAATATTAAATTTTATTTATTTTAAAAATGCTACAATTTAAAAATAAAATTTCATTGAAAATATGTCTTTGATTTTTTCGTGTGACATTCTGCAGCGTTCAAATAAAAGATTGTTAGATGTAAATTTTCAGCCAAACATTCCAGTTTGCATCATTAACAAGTGCCGATTGATTAACATATGCTGATGGAGCATCGTGGAGGATGCAAGTTTTACTTTTTGAATTAATTTTCTCAACACTGACAGATCGACATTGAAGAAGAGCTAAGCATTTTATTATACATTCCTGTACATTGTGACATTTTGTTGCGACAATTGTGTTGTTGGCCAGTTTGTTTTTTATTTTTATTTTCCAAATTGTATCTGAAAACAATTCTAATCAAATAATTATAAAAGTTTAAAATTAAACAAATTTAATTTAATTATTTTTACTATGCCAATCTACTTGTCATGTTAATTAAAGGTATGCAGCTCAAACCCGACCAACATCACCAACTGCAGCTGAAGTTGGAAAATGTTAAAAATCAATAGTTTTATTGCTTAATTTCAAATGAACCTGCAAGTCAAAAATGAAAAAAAAAATAAAACCATGTTTTCAAAAAAACAAATTATTTAAAATGAAAACCACCTTGAACAGGAAAAGCTTCAATTTCACAAATAGTAAAATATCCAACTCCGTTATAAGGTTGTTGAGCAATAAGATATCTGTAAGCAGGAATGCCAGTATCACAGTATACTCTGTGACGAACACTTGGCTGTGCTGGGCTTGGATACTGACCACACAATGGATAACTGCCTTTGATTATGTTTGAATCACGTGTGAAGTTATTCTGATCGGTTAATCCAATTATAAAATTATTCATTCTATTTTCTGAGAATATAATATTATTGAAAAAAAACAAATTAAATAGTTTTGAAATATTTGTTTGTTTTATAAAAGAAATTTAATCTTAAAATTTGTATTTCAAACGTCTACGTAATTGATTAAGTAACTATATTTCAAAAAGTTTTATTTTATTTTATAAAAGCTTTTGACCTCCCTTATCTCTATTCCACACGTCCACGTAGTTGATAAAATAATTATTTTGCATGTCCACGACAATCCAGCTTCCTTGACCTGGCAAATCATCTGTGTGAGCACAACTCCCATGTCCAAGAATTGGATCTTGAGTTCCATCAACTGCCAAACTAGCACCAAAAGACATATATGTACTACTTTGTATTGCTGGCTTTTTCAACAAGACATTGGTGCTTTTTTGTCCTTATAATATATAATTTTAAATATTGTTTTTATCAATTAATGTTTTTTTAAATTATAAAATGTGCTTACCTTCAGCTTTTAAAAAAATATTTAACATCCAAATTATCACAGCAAATTTGATTATGTCTTTATATTTCATTTTCAATTCTTACCTTTTTTTTCAAATTTTTTCCACTATGCTGAAATAAAAACTAAAATCACTTGTTTTTAATTTAAAATAAAATTTAACATTTGAATAAAAAACCAATTTAAATAAAATTAAAATATAAAATGATTTACTTAATTATTTTGTATTTGAAAATTTCAAATTCAAACGTTACCTTGAAAAAAAGAAAAAAACTAAAAATGTTTTGCTTCTTCTGACAATGAATTTTATAAAAGATTTACATAAAGCTATAACATATCCTAGTTTTTTAAATTTGCAGATACTTTAATTCATATGACTATTGAAATAAATATTATTAGTTAAAAATGTAATTTTATAATATTATTAGTTAAAAGTGTAATTTTATAATATTATTAGTTAAAAATGTATTTTTATAATATTATTAGTTAAAAATGTAATTTTATAATATTATTAGTTAAAAATGTAATTTTATAATGCGATTATTTGTGTATTTATATTTGAAAATATTAAAAAATGATTTTTGAAACTTTGAAAGTTTTTTGTATTTTCTTATCAACACAAAAAATAAATTTTTTTGAAAAAAAAAAGATTTATCAAACTCTTTTAATTATTAATCCCTTTAATGAATTATTGGGTTTTTAAAACTTAAATAATTTTAAAGTAAAACTTAAAACCTGAATTCCAAACTTAGCAGCTGCAGTAACGTTTAGATATATTTTGTTTTTAAATTGAACGCTGCAATCGATAAACATGAAACACTTTGAATTTGCCGGAAAAACTTTACGAGAAATTTATTGATGGCTCCTCGGAATTGACAAAAACAATTTTATATAAAAAACATTTTTTTCAATATTTGTGTCAAGAGCTCAAACCGGGGGGGGGGGCAACAATTTGCTGTAACAATGAATGCAGTTGCTATTGAAAAATTAGACAAAAGCTCTATAAAATGCACTTTTTAAATGTTCACCTGGATTGATTGATATATTTTGCAGAATAAAAAATGTCCAATATCACATATTTATTTCTGCTTCCAATTGTTACAAGTGCTGGTGCTGGTGTAACAAATGAGAGTTCCGTTTTTACATTTGTGAAAATTGATCACAGAAGTATAATGACAGAAAACCAGCTGGATCCGTTTCACGTTTTGGATTAAAACAAAAACAGAAAAATAAATATATGCTGATGTTTTTGGAAATATAACTATTTATACAAAATTCACCATGAGGCTGCGGCTACAAAAAATTTTTTTGAGTCGGCTAATTATATGATTGGCTAATGACACTGCTTTTTGACCTGTGCTTGGAACTTTAGGTCATCTGAGACGAGAACACCAAAATCACGTTCAACCTTTGGGACTTCGAGTGAACGCCGCGTGCGTCAATGTACGCCATAGAGTATTCATGAGGTAATCTTTTGTGTGAGCGCCCGACTTCCATGATTTTGCATTTCTCGAGAAGTGAATTACCACTTGACTGCACGGTCATTATCAGCCTGGAGAAATTAGATGTCGGAAGCTTACTTGATGATGCCGATGATTTTGCTGTCTTTGGCGTACATTTTGATTTGGTGTGTGATAGTGTCCGTCAAGTCGTTGATATACAACACGAAAAGTAGTGAACCATGAACAGAGAGGAACGCCACCGGTCACATTCTTCCGATAATAAATAATACTTGCAATTGATTTGTGGACTGTCATGCCTTGGATCGATCAATCAAAAAAATCAGTTTTTTTATCTCTCGTGATGACAGACCCGTCATCCTTTCTACGCTTGACTACTTTTCACATAATCATGACTCATCAACTTCGACGATTGGCAATCAAGTTGTCCACTTGTTAAAACGTGTTAAAATTTGTTTTTGAAACTAGCGTCAGACGTGGATGATCAAATTTTTGAGACTATTCTTCAAAGCACTGATTCATCGTTCGCTTCTTGATTTTCTATCAAAAATCTCAAGTATCCTATAACCGGCTGATTTCAGTTTTCTAAAACTTCTAGTGCCCAACCTTCTCAAGGTTTTTCTATCCAGTACATGCTAAATGGTACCTCGCTGTTGCGAACATGATGACATCGACCCAATCATTGCAAAGTTTTCTATTCCTCAGATTACTCAACTTTTAACTTGTATGATTAACTACTCCTTAGCTACGTGGACATTTCCAGATGAACACAAACTGGCTAAAGTTATTCCACTCTTCAAATTTGACAAAAAAGCAGTATTAGTAACTATTGTCCTATATCAGTTTTGCCATATTTGCCTAAATCATTTTAAAAAATCATGTATATTCGGTTACAATACTATTTTTCTAAATACTGCCTAATTACAAAAAACTAATTTGGTTACCGTAAAAACCATTCTACTTACATGTCTCTTACAATAATTTAATTTAAAATATTTGATGCCATTGACTAAGTTAATTACACAGTGGGAGGTTTTTAGACTTAGCAAAAACATTTGACACAATAAATATAAACATTTTTATTAAAAAGAATGAAATACTATAGAAAACGTATTGTTCTAAAATGGTTTGAAAATTATCTAAACAACAGAAAACAACAAGTCTACTTCAACATTACAACTTCAAGCTATTGTATTATATTTTGTGGAATGTCGCAGGGGAAAATATTTGGTCCACTAATGTTTCTGATTTATATAAATAATTTGTGTTGTATACCCAATCTTTTCAAATTTGTTTTTGCCGATGATACAAATATTTTTGCATCTGGTAAGAACTTACCCAATTAAATAATTGAAATGAACAACGAGTTTACAAATGTTTATGAATGGTTTTGCGCCAATAAGTTGTCCTTAAATTAGAAGAAAACAAATTACATTATATTCCATACCAGAAATATGTACCAAAGAAAACTTCAATTATGCTATATTGTTTTTAATTTATTGCAATATTGTATGAATTTTAAATTATTCATTAAGATTAAAGCCTTTACATGCTTTACAAAAAAGGTAATTTTGCATCATATTTCATTTACCTCATGGATCATTAACACAATCGAATTTTAGTGAAAACAATATTTTGATCATTTGTCAAATAAATATACTACAGATAGGCGTGTTCATGTACAAACTTGAAAACAGCTTAGCACAAAGCTTATTTGAAATTTTCTTCACAAAATCTTCTAACATCCATAACCACAACTTGCGAACAATAAACAATTTTTGTTCAGAACCTGCTCACACAACTACCAAAATGTTTTCCATAAAATATGTAGGTCCTCGAGAATATTCCACTATTCAACTGTTTAATAAAAATTATAATAATAATAATAATTTCAGTTTCAATAAGATCTTTGAAAACATTATCTTTGTTCAAGAAAAAATACAAAACTCATATCTGCTCAACATCTAATTTTTTTTCTTTTTTTAAGAAAAAAGTAATTTCTTTTAATTTGTGTCGTTTATTTTGATAATTTGGGCAGTCCAAAAAGTGAAGAAGCCACTTCTTTTGAGTTTTCTAATTGTTCCCATTTTCACACTATAATTGTTTGTGTTCAATTTGTGTGTTCAATATACTAAACTAAAAAAATGGTATAAAAATCACGTCTTTACATTTTTTCCGTTAGTGAACGTTTTTCAAATCGCCATCACAAATTAAAAATTTTGTTTTTTTTTGAACTACATGTTCTTCAGGTTTATAAATTTTGTTTAAAAAATTGTGCTAGAAAATAACACGTTGCAAAACGTTTGTTCGTACTTATAGACGTTCCCATTTAACTGAAGTAGTTATATAAAGGCTATTACTATGACTAAAATTATTAGTTAAGATTATTAGTTATACAAAAGCTATTACTATGACTAAAATTTAAGGTTATTTTGAAAGATGCATTTTATTTAGGTGTTTATGTTTTGGCGCAATTGGATTCAAAAGTAACAAAACAGAAAAGTCACTCAGGCCTGCGTCAGAAACAAAAAAGCACAGAAAATTTAATATCGTGAACTAAAATAGCATATGAAACCTGACAGTGAAGTAGTAATGGTTTGCAGTAGTTAAATTAACGTCAGCTCATTTGCAAAACAAAACTATTAGTCAAGCTAACCATCCAACTGCGGGAGCACCCTATCCCAAAATAAACAACAAAGAAACATGAGCCACAATAAATTACAAATAGCGACTGGAAAAATAAAAGTAAAAGAACGGTAGATTAATTCAAAAATTTTTCTTTTTCGAAGAGTTATATTTGATGAAAGGATTATTAAATGTGACCCAATAGGTTTGGTTCTTGCATCATCAATTGTCACATCTACGTCTTCATCAGATGCAGATTTTATTTTTTTTTCATCGTTTTTAGAATCTATGTCCGTTCTTTTGTTCTGGTAAAGTTTTTGATCTTCAAGGAACCAATTTTGAAACATGTCTAACAAACAAGTGGCAATTTTTTTCAAAGCACTGACTCACTTGAAGTTGTTTGGGAATGCTTTGCAAAAGATGATTTGAGCGGTGCATCTTTCAAGTAGGGCATTCTTTGAGATGTTATTTTGAAGGTTTAAACAGTTCAAATAATTTTTATTCTTTTCAAACATACAAGCTTGTTAAAAAATAATAAAATCATTTTTTCTGAAAATGTTTTTATTCTGGTTAATTAGTAACTTTTACTAATTTTGATAACTCTCAGCAACATACATTTATTTCATTCCGATTAAATGCTTCCTGGACATATTATTCGAGCTTGAAACAGTTCCATATATCAAATCTGTGCCAGCCAAATAGCCTGCTTGTAACATTTATTTTTTGCACGACATTGTCAAAGTATTTGAATTGAATTCTGCATTTTCAATGAACATAAAAATTTAAGCAAAGAACATGATTGTGCTTGTTTGCAATTGTTTTTGTTTTTTGATTTTTTAAACCATAAAAATTAAAAAAGGCAGTTTCTTATCGAAAACAATGGAAAGATTTTGGCTAGTAGAAGTTAGACACGTACTTGTAAAATTAATTGAAAACAATGTTTTAATGTTCAATGGGCTGGAAAAGCAGTGTGTTGCCCACATTCATGTTGTAACGACACGTGGCAATTCATTACTTTCCTTTCTTGTTAATGAATAACAATTCACATTTTTGTTGCTTATATTGTATGAAAGAAATTTGACAAAATATTTTATGCTAAGTAGGAGAACATTAAAAAATATAATTTTTTGTTAAAATGATAGATACTTGTTTTTGCTTTAAGTTATTGAAAAAATGTTTTCAAATTTCGAATTTTTTTTGTTCAACCATGTTTTATTACCTTTAAAAACAATCAATTATTACTTAAATTTATAGCTAAATTAGTTATACTTAAGTCTTTTCAAACGACTCCGAATATGCCACAAACGTTAATGTGTTGTTGAAATAAAACTTTAGAGAGCAGGATCCAATGTTTTTTATAATTGTTTTTTTCTGTTTTTTTTATTATTCTCTAAAGCACCTATAATTGACAATACCAAAAAAATAAATATGTATTGACAGTGCCAGCAAAAAAACACTATTATTAACAGTGCCAGGAGAAAAAAACAATTATTATTAAAAGTGCCAAATCAATAAATCAACTTATATTGACAGTGCCATTAAAACGAAACAATTAATATTGACAGTGTCAGTATAAAACAACAAATATCAAAGTGCAAGAATAAAAACTAAAATTACTTACATAGTTATTTTAAAAACCACAAGTTTGATTGAAACGATATAGAATAAAACTAAATCCTAAATGTTTGAATTGACGTTGTTAGCAGATTTAAAAAATAAAGTATTATTCATTTGATATTAAAATAAACAGATCAGCTGTAAAAACAATCAAACATTTCGCCACAAAGATATTTGTTAAGGACGTTCCAAGTAAATTGAAAGTATGACAATATTTTCTCAATCCATTATTCGTGCACACAGATTGACATTAAAACAACAACCATGACTTAATTTTCATTTTTGATTGATTCAAGTAGTTCATAATTTGTCATTATACATAATCAAATTTGAATTTAAAGCAAAAAATTAAATATAAGGTCTGAGTAACAGTTTGTTTCAAGTTTTTTAACTTTTAAGAATATTTCTATTAAACATTAAAGTATTTTACATAGAAAATGAATTAAAACATTAAAGCAATGAATGTCGATGTAATGGATTTGTTTAATCCAGAAGAACTATTGATTCGCAAAATGCGCACTTTAAAAGCTTACAGTCATCATCATTCCACTGAAATGTATTATCATTATTTGTCATGCATGCCTCCTTTGTATTTGTACTTGGATTAAATCCACTTGGTTGATTTGGGGACCAGTTCAAATAGGAGCCCAGGGGTAAAAAGATTTTGGGAAAGGGCTTCCAAACAAACACTGAACTGTAGTCATTTTCATTAATTCTTTGAGCTCCTAACCAGACGCAGTTATTGTTAGTACACAACAATTCAGGTGAAGAAACTGTAATTTTCATAAAAAAAAACAATTTGTTTGAATTAGGACTGTAATAATTAAAAATCACGATAGTGAAATGATAACAGGTCAATGTTATGTTGAAATAAAACCTAACCTTTGACAGATGAAAGATAGTTGTTAACAGATTCTGTTTTTGTTTGACTGTCAATGACAGTAAGAAAAGATCTACCAGGTTGAATATCATTGCAGTGCTTTCTAGCTTCCGACCAATTCCAGTTTCCATATTCTAGTTTGTAACATGAGCCTACTTTAGCCATGTATACAAAATTTGGTGGGCATGTATCTGAAAACAGTAAATTTAACAGAAAATATGTTTAAAGTATTTCAAATTTAGTTTTATTTTTTTACCTTTTCTAAGAAAAGCCAAGCAATTTGAATCTTGTATTCTTGATACTGACCAAAAATTCCAAAACTCAAACAAATGACAGGTTTTTGTGTTTCTGTAATATTGAAATCTCAAACAGTTTATTTGACGACTACTCAAACATTTAGCGGCACACATCAGAAGAGAACAGCTTTGAATCAAGATTGCAGGAGATTCAGAGATGCATGGAAACGGACTGACACTGCTTCTTATAAACTTTTGTTCATTTACAGTTGCATTCACGTTAAGAGTTGTCATAGCTAATAAGAAGAACAATTTTGCAAAGTTTGTCATTTTTTCGCTGAAAAATTACGTATCTGAAAAATAAAAAAATTAAAAAGCTTATTCAACGTTTAATCATTATTAAAAATAAAATACAACTTTGAAATTTTTTATACTAAATTATTTATCGATATAAAATGTGTTATTTTAGTTTGTAAAAAGTAAATTGTTTTTATAGAAAATTATTAATTATTAACCTTGAGATCTGTTTGAGTATTTAATTTATTCAAAATTATGTTTATCTAGTTTTCTAAAATTTGATTTTCTAGTGACAGAGTGTGGAAGTTTCTTGCAGTTTTATAGCTAAAATCACTGCAAAACATGCTACCTGTTTGCAAGCAATTACATAATGTAGGCCCATACCACTAGTAACATTTTGCATTTAAAAAACTAAAAAAATCGTTTAAGTCCTCAACGAGTTTGTTCTTGTTTGCAAGTGTTTTATGTTTGCCAATATATTTGATAAAAAAATTAAAAAAATGCAATAAATAATTAGAAAATATATTGTTTATTGAACAAAACACACTTTGTGATTGAATGAAATTAGTTGGTTGGAACTGAAAATACAATGTGATGTACATTAAAGGTTCAGCGTCATTTATTTTTCTTTCACTCATTTGGTTCAGTTGAAACAAATTGTACTACATTATGTTTGGCAAAAGTTACAACTAAAATAAAATTAGCAAATTTTGATTTAAGTAAGTTTAAAACGTTTAAAATACATGAAAGCATAATAGGCATTTGTTTTTTCCCAAAACTTGCCCGTAAGTTTTCACTTTCTAAATTAAAATTTACACCTTACTAGAATTTTTCAACTTTATCATTTCATTTTAAAATCACAAATTACTCCAGTTGAAAAATTTTCACTTAATTGATTTTTAGATTGATTGTTTATAGTTTAATCTCAAATTCTAGAACAAATGTAAGCTAAAAAAATTCAAAATGGTTTAAAAACCATTTGAGAAATTGTCATGTTGCGCATAGCTCTACATTTTTCAATTAATTTAACCTAGAAGAATTAAAAACTTAACGAAAGCAAAATTTAACTATACTCAAAAAGAAAACTAATACTACGTTTGATATAAGCCACACAAGTTTTATTAGAAGTTCTTGCTGTAGCCAACGGGCGAAAAATCGGAGACGAAAAGATGGAGGCGAAAGGCCGAGGGCGAACTTTTCTCATCACGACGATAATGATACTCTAAATTCTGAATCCGTTGTCATAAGTTTTAACAAAGATTTGGGACGTATTGGTATTTCACAGTAATTAAAACAGTTTTACTTATTACTAGTAACTACTTGCACAATTTGAACGATTATTCACAGCACTACAAAAAATGAAAACAAAAATGCGGTAAGATATGAGAGATGACAGATTTTGAGTTTGAGTTTGTTTATTCAGTTATCAATACATACATTCAAAATCACAAAAAAGACAGAACAAAAAAAACATAATAGTCATTATAATAGCATGTATGATTGATGAAGAGGTGCTGCATCAGGCTCCTCTGGGCTGACGAGTCATACTGCAATCAAAGTAGAGCGAGTTGATCTTTGAAGGCATTCACCGAACATGCGTCCACAGCTTCCTGCGTCAAGGAGTTCCTGCTGAGAGCTACTCAATTTGTGAAAAAGTGTTTTCGCTCTTCACATCCTTTAATTCTTTGTGGTAAAAGAAGGCAGTTGTCACCTCTCAAACAATAGGATCGGTTAGTTTGCCATGTGGGATGTTTTTGCAATACAAAAAAATCCACTTCATTAATATGAGCCAGTATTTTGTATTGTTGGATCAAATCGCCTCTAACCCTTCTGTAGTCTTTCTAAGTTTGGTAAATGTTTGATGGTTGTAATTATTTTTGTAACTCTGTGCTGGACCTTTTCGAGAGTATCAATGTCCCGGCTTAGATGAGGAGACCAAACTTGAACTGCATATTCGAGGTGTGGTCGAATATAGGCCTGGTATAATGTTTTCCAAAGATGGAGACTACGACTTCGGAATAATTTTTTAAGTCTACCAAGAATTCTATTAGCCAAGGCAGCCGCTGCATTCACTTGAGACCTTGCTTTGAGATCATCCGATACTAGAACACCAAGACCTCGTTCGACTATCGTTACTTCTAAATTTTTTCTATTTCCATCTGGGTCTAACCTAGAATAAATAAATTTTTATTTCTGATTGGTTCGTGCAACATGCATAATTTTGCATTTGTCAATGTTGAATGGCATCAACCATTTGTGCGACCACTGGACTGCCTCATCTATATCGTTTTGGAGTCTGATACAGTCTTCCACAGATTTGATAAAACCAATGATTTTACTATCATCTGCAAAAAGCTTGATGTGTTGAGATAATTTGTCAGGGAGGTCATTTATACAGAGCTTTGCGGTACCCCACTCGTAACCTTTTTCCATCCTGAAGTACAACTGTCGATCTGAACTCTCTGCTTACGATTGGTTAACCAAGATTCAATCCATTTGTAAAGAGAGCCCTGTATACCGTACGCTCTCAGTTTGTGCAATAAACACCGATGTGGGACTTTGTCAAAAGCTTTCGCAAAATCTGTGTAGACAACATCCACAGAAACACCAAGATGAACACTTTCTGTCAGAATGTCGCGGGCTTCCAGTAAGTTGCTTACGCATCCTTTTTTTCTTACAAATCCGTGTTGATTTTTAGTTATTAGGTCAATCATAGTGCAGAAAGACATGATTTGTTTGTGAATAAACTTTTCGCATACTTTGCAAAGTACGGAAGTTAATGATACTGGCCTATAGTTTCCTGTCTTTATTTTGCTACTTTTTAAAAAATTGGCGTAACATTAGCTAGTGTCCATAGGTCTGGTACCATGTCTGTGGTGATAGACATTCTAAAGATAAGTGTGATAGGAATTGCAAGAGCAGCTGCGCTGTTTTTTAATATACGAGGATGAAATCCATCAACTCCCATAGCCTTGTTCGCCAAGAGTTCTGATAGTCTTTTTTCAACTTTTTCAAATGTGAAAACGCTCTCGTCAATATTGCATTCGGAATCTGTTCTCTGTTAAAAAAAGCAGTTGATTGCCTGATTCGGTAACAAAGACAGATTGGAAGCCAACGGGCGAAAAATCGGAGACGAAAAGATGGAGGCGAAAGGCCGGGAGCGAACTTTCCGCATCCCGACGATAATGATACTCTAAATTCTGAATTTTGTGAGTTTGGGTTATATAGGATAAGTGTCCACAGAAACAACATTTTGAAAATTACAGAAAACAGTATTTCAGCAGAAGTTGTATACAAATTGCCAAAAGACTTAAATTTATTTCCAACTAATGGGGTACCCGGCGTTGCCCGGGGTTTTTAGAGGTTTTTCTCTGGTTTTTTTCTCTTGCTCCCGTTTTCTTCCCCGCTTACTCTGCCGCTCCCGGTCTCTTTCCCGTTTCCGTTTGCTCTCCCGTTTCATATGCATTAAGGACATACATACACACAGACAGACATTTTCATATATATATAGACTAGTTTATTTTCCCGGCTTTGCCTGGGTTTTTTTGAGTTTTTTTTCTATAAACTCTTGCTTTTTTCTCCTATATCTCTCTATCCCTATCTCTCTTTTTTCCTATCTCACTTTTATTATTTTTCATCTAATTTGTTATATTTTTCTCATTTCATTTCATTCAATTTTAATTTATTTTTATTTGATCATAAACAGGGGGACGCAAAAAACCATTAAAAGTATTCGGACAAAACATAATCGAAATGAAGAGAAACAAAAATAAATAAACAGTCTGACAACAAAGAAAACCCTGAACAGTGGAAAAGAACACATTGGTATTTAAACTTTATTACTACATGTTATATGACCTGAATAAAAATAGCGTTATATCTACGTTTATAATTTTATTATTCACCTCAAAAAAACATTATTATGATATTAGAAGGCTTAAAAAAACTTTTCCAAGCTTCATTTATTATAATCCAATAAACTACAAAACCATTTCTAGAGAACCCGGTATACGATTCGACGATATTACAACATTTGTGATCAGAAGCAGGATTTAAAATAAAATGGTTTTACGGTTACTTGAAGAACGTTTTAGGGATGATTTGAAACGGGAGCTTAAGAAACGAAAGCTCAATGATAAAGGAAAAAAGTCTGATCTCGTGGGCCCCCTCTGGACGTCATTGGAGGACAATGGGTTTGACCCAGAAAAGTACGAGTTTGATGCAGAGGACAAATTAACGGAGGCTCTGAACAGGTTAATAGAAGAAAGCAGGACAGCGCGGGAGGAAAACAGAGCAGCACAGGAAGAATATAGAGCAGCCATGAACAGGATAAGAAAGGAAAAACATGCGACGCAGCAGGAAATGAAGAAATTGATTCTTGGCGGTGAGGTCAATCCTGAAAACAAAATAGCAGCAGCCGGTCCGGCGTTGCTGTCAGAAAACGACAGCAAAGAGGAACAAATGGGAATGTTTCTGACATTGGTTTGCCTGGGTGTAGTCTGGACGGTGCGACTGTTGAGAGTTTGGTCACAGGGACGGCTGAGACAGTGGTGAACACGGTTCTGGACCAGAGGGTTGCTGCGGCGAAACCCAATTTGAACTGGAGTCCACCAGCTGTGTTTCAGAGCATGTGACAGATGACGGCCGTACAGACTGCACATGTCAGGTGGGTCATGAGGAGGGCAGTGAAGTCTTGGAAGATTACTTCAGTGAGGTGTGTGGTGATGACGCTTGTGGTGCTGCGTCCGGACAGGGTGTTTCACGGTTTTTGCATCGCGGATCAGAGTTGCTGGGCGGTCGTCTGTTCCGGACATTGGGGCTGGGTTGGACTTTGAGAAAAAGTTTTTTCGAATAAATGGAGCGGAACGGGATATTTAAATGGAAATTTTTTTGTGATAAGACGTGATCTTACAGATGCGACATGAACGATATTAGCCGCGCAATATTTGAATCTCAGGTTTTTGTCAATGATCACTCCTAGATCTCTTGTGTGATGTGTTTTTAGTTGGTAAGAGCCGATGGTGTAAATAGCCATTCCAATTGTGCACCTGCAGGACCAGATATGGAAAAACGTTTGACTGAGATCGACCCCAATTCCACGCTATCGGTAACATCGTTAATATATATCAGAAACAGAGTTTGACTAAGCACACTACCTACGGAACCCCATTTGTCAAAGCTCTCGGTTTAAACAGGCCACTGTCAATATGAACCAGCTGGAGGCAATCCTTTAGAAAATCAGTTATCCATGCCAACAAATCTCTACCCACTCCATAAGCTTCCATCTTTTTTTTTAGTTGAAATGAAAAATAAAATCAAAGGCTTTTTTAAATTCAAAATAAATTATATATGTGCGTTCATGTTTCTCCATTGACGATGACCAGTCAGATACATACTCAAGTAGGTTAATACTGATTGACCTTGACTGTAAAAATCTATGCTATTGTCGAGAGATGAGATTGTGTTCGACTAAATATTGTAGTAGGGCTTTACTTATTAATTTTTCAATAATTGCTGGTGGGACTTATTTTGTGGATAGGTTGAATAAAGGCTTTTTCAACTCTTTTGGTAGTATTTTTGATTTTCAAGACGTGAGGAAAATATGAAAAAGAGAAGTTGCTAGGCTGGTGGCACATTTTTGTCAAAAATAGATTCGGGATGCCATCTGGACCAAGAGAACATGAGTTATTGAGAGCTCTGAACGTTTTCGCAACATTTGACGGCGTGAAAAAGTCCAAATGTTGTTTAAAAACACTCCAACAGCAATAATTCGATTCCATTCGATGAGGCTTAGATAATTATCTATTTCCTTAAAACGCGCTCGTCTAAAGTCGTAGATATATTGATTAGATATACCAGTAGTTGAAATAGAGTCGTTGGTTTGGAATACATTCAAATTGTGATTGCTGGTAGCTATTGGGCAAACAACATCTATTTTTGTAATAAACATGCAATCATTTGAACAAATTAAGCTCAGAGTGCTTTCGTCACGAGTATGCTGTAAGACAAATTGATGAAATCCCAGATCATTAAATAAATTCATGAAAACCGTGTAGATTATATAATTGGGATGGAAAAATTGTAGTCAGTTGATATCAGGTAGATTGAAATCTTTCATTTGATTGGTTGAACAAATTATCCTTAAACACTCAATACTGTAAATGACGCCAAAACTTCCATTTTGATATTAAGCTATAATTCTGCAGGTAGTCGTAGTATGAAGACGAATAGGTAAAAATAAGCTGTGGGTCTTTTTTAGTAGGCCAAGTCTTAATAACATTAAAAATAAAAAGTTTAAAATCTTCCAAAAATAAAGCAATCTTGTCAGTTTTGATGTTTATGCTTTTTAAGTTTGTTGAAACCATACAACACCCAGGTTTAAATCTGAAAGAGCTGGCCATCCCCACCATCGGTCAGCAACTCTGCCACGCCCTGTCCTGGCCCTTTCAATCTTTCACGTCTTTCACATCGCCTCATGTAAATCTGATGGTCTTGTTCTTTAGTAAAATCGCGGTTTATAAAGACTCACTTTGCACAGTCATCCTAAAATGTTTGAAAAAGCACAGAAAATTGTATCAAATCATACACAGCCTCTGCACTGGAAAAAAATCACACGAAGTTTGGGATTGGTTTGTGTTCTTTTTCGATCGTCAAATTCAGAATCTTTGGTTTCATCCATTACAAAAATTGGAAACAAAAGTGTATTAAGAAATAGCATCATCTTACATCATTCTAGAAATAATAGCATTATTGGATTTTACTTTTCTCCTTTTTTGTTCATGCAGCCCAAATGTGCGAGAGACCACCTTCAGAAAAGTTGAGTCCTTCCTCTGCAAGCTAGCACCATCTGGAACTTGTTTTCTATTATTTCTAGCCTTGCTTCCATGATATTCACTCTAGAAGCAAGTATTTCAGTTTTGGAAAAAGTCTCACTGGATGATTCTCTTAGTACTTGAACCCCACTGTTGAGTACCAGCTCAAAGTTCTTCTTCATATTGTTCATCATCTTTGTCATATAATCGCTGAATCCATTAGTGATCCTCATTAGTATTGCCTCATGGCTCTTTAGAGTAATTTATTTGGCCATTACCACACTCTGAAACCCGTTGCAAAATTGATTCAAACTTGAAAAAAGGTCCTTATTAAAGTACAGTAAAAGTAGTACAAAAATGGTGTACAAGACAATTAGTAAATTTTAATCAAATAGCATGAAATACGCAATTATAACAGAACGAAAATGTATTTTGTTTATTTCCATTATCGCTTAGCAACATCAACATTTTTTCTCTATCAGTCTATAACTTTTTCTTATTTTTCTTTTTCTCTATTTGTTTTTTTTTCTTTTTTTTTATTTCTATTTTTTCTCTAGCTATGTTTTTCGTTCTCCCTATCTTTTTCTTCTTTTTTCTATTTTTTTTCTAGACATTTATTTTCCATGCTAAAAATCTTTTCCGGCAACCATAAGTGAACAAACCACTTGAATATTAATTTTTAGTTTGAAATCCAATTAACAAACAAAATCGATAAGCCCAATAACTGCGATTCACTGTGCTAACTTTAAACAGCATATGTGTTAAGAGGAGATTGGCCAGTTTCAACTAACACAATTTGTTTCTCAACTGTATATATTTAAATTTATTTTAAATTTATTTTTAAAAACTTGTATGTACTTTTAAAAACTTATTCAACTTTTTCTTTTTAGATTGGCATTTTACTACAAGTAAACAAAAGAGTGTTATATGTAGACTTACAACCAAACATTCCAGTTTGCATCATTAGCATATGCTGGTTGATTAACATATGCTGATGGAGCATCGTGGAGGATGCAAGTTTTACTTCTTGAATTTATTTTCTCAACACTGACAGATCGACATTGAAAAGGAAGAAAGCATTTGGTTATGCATTCTTGTTCACTTCGACATTTTCTTGTAACAATTGTGTTGATGGCCAGTTTGTTGTTTTGTTTGATTTTCCAAATTATATCTGAAAAACAGTTGTTAGCAAAATTTTGAAATACTACACATAAAATAAAATTATTGTTACGATGCATATCAACTTGTCATCATGATTGAAAGATGGACAACTCGCGACTCAAACCCAGCCAACATGAGCAGCCGCAGCTGATGTTGGAAATTGTGAAAAATAATTAGTTCAATTGGTTTATTTCAGATGAACTTGAAATTTTTTTTTACAAAAATATTAAAAAAATTGAGTCGTTAAAATCTTGAACGTAAAAAAGTTCAAAAATATTAAAAAAAAACATTACCTCGAACAGGAAAAGCTTCAATTTCACAAATAGTAAAAGCTCCTGGCCCATTATAAGGTTGTTGAGCAATAAGATATCTGTAAGCAGGAATGCCAGTATCACAGTATAATCTGTGACGAGCACTTAATTGTGCTTTGCTTGAATACTGACCACACAATGGATAACGGTTTCTAATTATAATTGAACCAATTGTGAAGTAATTCTGATTGGTTAATCCAATTATAAAATAATCCAATCTATGTTCTGAAAATATAGCTTTTATTATTTTTTAAATAAAAATTAGATTTTATTTAACACTATTTCTATGTTTTATAAAATAAATTAACTCTAACTAAATCTATTTCAAACGTCCAACTAATTGATTAAGTAACTATTTTTTAAGATGTTCTTTTCGAAATTGTATAAAACATTTTTACCTTCTCTGTCTCTATTCCAGACGTCCACGTAGTTGATAAAATAATTATTTTGCATGTCCACGACAATCCAGCTTCCTTGACCTGGCAAATCATCTGTGTGAGCACACCTTTCATGTTCAAGAAGTGGATCATAATTTCCATCAACTGCCAAACTAGCACCAAAAGACAACAATGTACTACTTTGTGTTGCTGGCTTTTTTAACAAGACATTGGTGTTTTCTTGTCCTTATTATATATAACTTTGATTAACGTTTTTTATCAATGAATATTTTGTGACTGTAGAAACTGCTTACTTGTTGCTGTTAACAAAATAATTGACATCCAAATTACTACTTCATTTTTTAGTTATTTTTATTCTTTATTAATTATTTTTACTTTTGCAAACCTTTTTTCAGTTGAGGTGTTGTATGCACACCGCTGTTTTAGCGGTAAAATGTTATGCTTTTATATTGACCAGCAATAAAGTTCTAAAACTTAAAATTAATGATTGAAGTAGTTTAATCCTTGACGATGTACACAAGTTTGAGTTTTTTTTAGCTAAATATGAAAATATCCAAACATAAAAGCAATACAATTATTATCTAATTTAAAAATTGAACTAAGAAATATTTTAAACTGAAAATTTTTTATAGCAAACACAGCAAGTACTGAAGTAGATAAATGTTAGGTATTATAAAGATACACAACAAGATTTAAAAAAAACCAATATTACAATTGAAGCAACCTTACTCTTATTCATATTACTCGGTACAATTTATGTAGCTGTGTTTTCCAAGTAAAAAACACAACATGTTTCATATCTTCTCTGGAAAACTGTTTTGTACAAATTTTAAAGCTCACACCTGTTCATCTCACAACATCTCATGTGAGATATTATAAAGATACACGATAAGAGTGAAAATACCAAATAGTACAATTGAAGAAACCTGACCCTTATTCATATTACTCGGTACAATTTATGTTGCTGTAGTTTCCAAGTATACGACACAACAAACACGTTTCATATTTTCACTGGAAAACTGTTGTGTATAAATTTTAAAGCTTAGACTTGGCCATCTCACATGAGAGCATGAACAAAAGGCACACAGGTACATCTACATGCTGCGTTGTTAGGTTGAAGTTTTTTTTCAAACATTGAAAATGCAGGATAAAAAACAGTGATTTCGAAAGTTGTAAAAAATTGAAAACTAAATGTTTAAACAGTTTGACAATAGAAAATCAAACACATTTCAACAATTTCTCGAAATGTATTGATATTTAAAACTCGAACGTTTTAAGTTTGCTTGAAACTCGTCAGAAACAGAAGTTTTCAAATAGAATGCAGATGCAAATAATTTAGAAAAACATTGTAGAAGTTGAGAGATTGCGATGAAATTGTAATTTTTTGTTTTTCAACGGAAAAACTTTCAACGTTAAAAACTTCAAGAAAGCAATTTGACAATTGCTGGTTTGGCGACATCTATATGATTTTTGCAGTAGGTTTTGCATTTATTATGATGGAAATATTTCGACTATCAATTGAGTTCTATTTTGTAAATAGTTTTCATACTTAAATTTCAAAAAGCACAATGTAGTCGCCTTGTTCAAAAACATTGATCAAATAAAATTGTAAAAGCTATTTCCGCTAACAAACAGACATGAAAGTGACCTAATAATAACAAATAAACATATATTTATTTTGTAGCTTGTAGGAAATATTTTTATTACAAAATTTCTCAGACAGACAAACGAGCAACCAAACATACAAAAAAGTGACCTATTAAAAACGTTGTAATAATAAAATATAAAATTTTTAACAAACTATCTCTATTTGTAAATAATTAAAATATTATGAATATTTTTTACTTGTTTTTCAAAAACTCTGACAAATTTGAAAAATCTAATTTTTTTCTAATGTGTTATTCAAGTTCAGGCGTGACTTGTAGTGACAGGACATAATTTCCAATTACGAAACAAACAATCGAAGAGAAGAACAAATGAAATATTTGCATTCCGCAATAATTTGTTGCCACAAACTTTATGCAAAAAAAACAGAACTCTCTACGTCTACGATGTTCTATTTTTACACACTTTTACTTAACTTGACTTCTCTGTCTGTCTGTCTGTCGTCAAATTTTGCAATCGATTTTAAACTAACTTCCCGATGAGCTAGAGACTTCAAAATTTCAACATACCTCCGAACTGCATTCTATCACGTTTTCGGATCGATTGGACAAAATTTAATTAAACAATTATATGTGATATTTTCGTCGAACTATTTATTGTCTATGCTAATATGTTTGCTGCTTATGTAACAAAATGTGGCCTACACAATCGATTATTTAAAATTGTGTTTTAAAAAAACTTTGTGTTTTGAATCATTTGTTTGAGTTTATTTTCTTCAACAGCCAGCCAGTTGGCCAAAATGTTTTATTAAGCTCCCTTTTGGGTTTGATGATTGCGCGGATTGAAATATAGGACTGGGTTGCAATTTATTGTATTAAATTACAAATATTGATTTTTAGTTTTTTTTAACTGAGTGTTAATTTCTTTGTTTGATTAAAGGTGAAATATCAAAGAATGGTTCGCAATTAATGTATTGAGTTAGAAGTATCGATTTAACGTTTTGCTATTTGTAGTGTCTAAGTTCATTCTCATTATTTGAATTCTCAAGTGCATATCCTGTTCACCAAATGTCGTTTTTGTGTCTTAATTTGAGAAAATGTTTAATATGACGATGGTTCACTTTAACTAATGGTCAGTGTTTTTCTAAAGGTTTTCGTTGATAGCTTATCAATTTGTTCATGGATTAAAACTTTAACAATTTCAATTAATTAAATTGGTAAATTTTACCTAAACTTAGGAGGAATTAAGTTTTTTTTTTATAATATATGTGAGTTCAATTAATGCGAGGTCAAACTACGACAACATTTATCTGTGTATTGTATTTTACGACAAATGTATACAAAAAATTCAGCTCAATAGGATAACGTGGAGTGAGTGAATTTTGACTTCCAAAATTTTTGTGTCTTATACAAGCAAACAAGCAATTAAACACATAACGTTAAAATTAGAAATATAATAATAAAAGAAAAGAGAGAACAAGCCGGGCCGAGTTAGAAATCAAACCGGAACAAGCACGGCTAAGATTTTTGTGTCAAGTATAGGCATTTTAAACCGGGTCGGACAGGGATCAAATAAAATGGACCGGGCCTAAAAATGTGGCCTATGAAAAGTGTCGGTACGAGTTGCTGGCTGACTGGGCCGTAAAATTGGCCCGTGCAGCAGGGCGGTCGAGAAGGGGGGCTGGCGAGAATTTTACCATGGGTCTCCTCTGGTTTTAGGGCCACCACGGCTGAGAATGAAACATAGGTCTGAATGGTAAGCTAGCTGCCGGGTTTTTGTTGAGTCTGAAAAAAGGTTTCCTTAAAAGAGAGTATAGGCGATATTTCAATTTTCACCCCCATTTTACAACCGTTATTTGTCAACTTTATTTCCTTAGTGTCGTGCCGGGGTGTGAAAAGTGAATTTGAACCAAAATAACTGTAATGTTTCGCTTTTTTTATTATTTATTTATTTATTTGTTTGTTTGTTTTTATGCATAGCATTTGATTCTTCGCCTTGTGTAAATAAATATATTCAAATAAAGTTGAAGTTACAGTGAAGAAAAAACGTTTAAGTTGTTTTAGCTAACGCAGTTCTTCTCAATACCATCAAGATAAGTTCTTCTACACCAACACTCGGACATGGCACCTCATTTATTGGCACCAGCAACACCAATCCAATGTCGTTGAGTTGTCTGTGTGTGTAGTGGAGCCTACATTATTATGATAGTATTATTGATGCATTTATTGTAATTCGGCGTTTATTTGAAAACTTTAGAAACAAATTTTGAATAAATAATTTTTTTGTTACTGCAATAAGTTTAATTTTCTTAACTAGCGGAGTACCCGTCAACGCCGCTAGTTTATAAGTTCATTTTATTTTTTTTTCTAATCATTGTTGCAAATATCCACAATTAGGACATAATAATAATTTTCTTTGTTATAAAGGGAGGTGTAAAAATTGTCTTTTTACTTGTTGTTACTCGTTATCTGCTATAAAAACCGGCATATAGCGAGTACATTACTCTACACAACGGCACACTTGCATAGCGTGGAGCAGACAGCGATCACATTACAATTATGAAGCACATGTGAGTCATTTCACTCACTTCAGCCTAACCCCTTGTTAGACATAAAATTTTAATTAATTTGAAAATCCCGATATGACCTGGTCGACGCTTTCGTTATCATCTTGTTTTTATTTGAGTTGGATCGCTCTAAATCTTTCAGTTGATACATTTATATTTACTCAGTTTTCCTTGAATCTTATTAGTTCAATAATCTATCATTTTAATCATGATTTGATTTTTTTTTAAATAATTTCAGCAAAATAAAATTAAATATGGCGATTAGTTCAGAAATTCGCCACCGGAATTAAAAAAATCAAAAACCGTTTTAAAATCTTTTATAAAAATTGCAATGATACATTTACTTTAAGAGCTCAAATGATTAAAAAATTGTTCCCATCAAAAACTAAAAAGTAGACAATAATTTTTGCCTAATAAAAAATTCATTTTATAAGAAACAACGTTTTCTTAGGCACTAAAAAGTATAAAATAATATTCCTGTGAGCCTGGCAGAATTTTTGAATAAATTGTTCACATTTTGGGTAATTAATTTTTATTTTTTTATTAAACGAAAAACGTTGGGCGCATATACAAAAACATCAAGACATCAGAACATCTATCTTACTCAAAATTCTATAAAAAAAAAACCTGGTTAATACATATGTCAATTTAATTTACTTTAAATGCATCAAGTAAGTATTTATATCAATAGTTTTCTCCGTGTGTTAATGTGTATCCATGAAAAAAATACAATATAACATCTGGCTGAAATCTCAGAATTGCATTTTGTTTTGCTGTTGTACAAGAAACACTTGTCCATGTAACAAAACATTTTGTTTTAGTTTTTTATTTTCAGAGCAAATGTTATGTGTTATTTATGTGAAGGTTTTTTTGCAGCTTCATCAAGCGGCTATATTTTCAGACTGGTTTAAGGTTTATCAGTACATTCATAACACATCTGGCCCTAAAAAGAAAAGCTTTTGCAAGTCATTTGCAGCCTCTGTTTCAAGCACATCTCTGACTAAAATTCTGAAGTTTCTAACAATAGAGAAAGTATTAGTGCTATGAAGGTGAGAAAAAGTTCAGAAGATTTTCATAAATGTACCTTAAGACGTGCCCACAACTGTGGCTTTGTATCAGAACATACGAAAAAACTGAGATCTTACATTAAAAATGTTTGTGAAAATAATGAAAACCACGAACAAACTAACCTTCAAAACAATCAAAACAATCGAGAACAGATTTTAATCCAAGTTTTGCATGTTATGATTTAAACATTGGTATAGAGAAATTTGAAAAAACATCTATTGATGATAACTTCATTTTATGTTTTAGCAATAAATCACATCAACCTTCAAATCAGACCAGACCATTTAAAACACAGTTCATGAAAGGTCTCCAGTTACTTTCTATATGTTTTAACAAGGGCATTGAGAATGTCCACAAATCAGAGAACTGTATGTGCATACAGCTATGTACTGTCAGAATTAAAGCTTTAGAAATGAAAGCCGGTTTGTCAAAGAGTGCCCATCATAACAAAAACCTTACTTGTGAATCGGTGAAAATTGATTTGACATCGAACTTGAGCAAAATGCCTTTTACTTTTAAAATGTCTTCACCCGAAAACTGTAATTATTATTTTACAACCTACAAAACAGAAAAGTACTGCGATTATAGAAGTAACAAGTTCTACAGAGAGCCAACAAGAAATTGGCCATGCACTTATGTATGCTCTGCTTCTAGCTGTGCAGCATGGTCTGGAGAATATTTTAAAAGTGTCAAACCATGCCGAAATGAAAATAACCAAAAGTTGAGAACTGCTATTTGAAGCCTAAATTTAATAATATTAAGCATGACGGCAAGAACCCTCGGCTGGAAGTAGGAGTCTGTGAAAGGTTCGTCAAAACCCTCAAGCTACAGTTACACAGAGTAGTTTTGAATATTTCCGAAAACGTGTCACTCGTGAACCTTGGCGAGATAATCAGAAATGAAAAATATACAGAGACAAAAAACTCTCCAAATAAACTCGGCTCTATGAAAACAACTAATTCAAACTCAGATCCAGTCTTATTCCACTCTCTTTGTTTATTTTGATGTATATTTTGACAACCGTATTGAAAAATATTGACTTAACCATATTCTATAAATCAAATAGATTTAAAATAACTAGCTTTCGATTAATTTGTTCTGCTGGTGCTGGTTTGCATGTCGCTGTGATATTGTTGTTATATAGACAAAAGTATTGGGTTCTTTTAGAATGGTTTTGTAATTTATTAAAAAATAATAATAAAACAAAGGCTTTACTTTTTCTGTTCAAATAATTCAATTAATAGATGTCATCTGTAACAGATTTAAGATATTAATTCCAAAGATAAAACATATGACATTACCCCCTTCTTAATCCTGTCGTCCCAAACAGCTTTGTCACCTCCGAAATACCTACTCGGCAGTGTGAACACAAAAAACGTTCATTTTCACTTGCGGCTTTCACCGTAGTCTGTGAACGACACGATAAATTACGTTAACAGTCAGACGCAGTCTTTTTCAGTCTAGACCTCCTAGCCGCCGCCGGCCGCCGCCGCCGCCGAACTTTTTACAGCCGCCGTAAATCAGCCGATAAAAAAATTACGGTTAGCCGGCGGCCAGCCGAAAACGGTACGCCGAAAATCCGCTATAAGATTTCCGAACGCCAGCTTAACCAAGACCTTTTTTGTATTAGTTACGTTTGACTCATTATAAAACTAATTTTCAATGTAAAAGTGCAAAATCAACTATTATGTATACATTGGTGTGCAATGTTTAATTTCCTGAATTTCTTTCGGAAATCAATTACGTTGTCTAATTTTCATTATATTATCTTTGCTTTACTTATTATCGCTACTGACAGACGCTTTAAAATAGGAATAAATTTAAGTATCACAATTCTTTTCTCATGTTAATAGTTAATAATTAGATATTATAGATAATTTAGTTTGTAATAGTTTGTAATTCGATATATTATAGATTTAATTAACTCTTATGACAATTGCTATTAATTTGGTAATTTATATATTGGTAATAAATTTGGAACTTTATTAACTTTAATATTTAATTTTATATTAATTTTTAGCCTAATTTAAAATAATTATCAGCCACAAATTTGAATCATGAGCCGGATAATTTAAAATTCAAGCCGAATAATAATTTTACGCGTAAATTCGGCTAATCCGGATATCAGCCGAAATATTTGTTCAGCCAGCCACAAACATAAAAAATTCGGCTAGGAGGTCTATTTCAGTCCTTCTGGAACTTTATGTGATATTTCAATTCTGCGTTTTGGATTGGATTTTTTACAAACTTTTAAACGATTGTTTATCATAGCTAGCCCCCAATTGATTACTGGCGGCCTTAAAGAGGTGGACATAGGCTCATTTTTGGCAACCCAACCCAAAGTACTGCGATTATACAGTGATTATACCCAACCACTTTTTCAACCCAGCCCACATGAAAAATTAAATTTCCTAACCCAACCCAACCTAACTCACTGTCAAATTAGAATTTTCAATTTATCGAACCGATCGCACGAACACTACCCAAACGCAGACCACAAAAAGACGCTATTGACCGAAATACCATTCTTAGTTTATGTTTGAATGGCATAGGATGGTGTATTGGCCTGCTCGCTGTCTCCATGCTCTACTCTCCATGTCACTTGAAATTAAAACTTGAAATGCCACAGATGGAGATGCTGGAGATATTGGAATGATTCTGATTCATGCACGTATTATAATATTTAGAAACACATAAATGGAGTATTAACGGAATCGGATGCTTCGCGCTGGGCATTAATAAGTCTCATTTTATTTTATCATTGGAAGATAATATGCAGATTCGCTTGTAAGAATGTATCACCAGCATCTTTAATTTTGAGATTCGCCCAAATGAAGTGCTGAAAACAAGTATAGGAAGAAAAAGGTTCTAGACCAAAAAAAAATGGTACGGCTTTTTATAGGTGTTTAGTCATTAGTAACACACCAAAAATAAAACTCTGGTTGAAATTTTATTTTTAAAAAATTACAATTCTTTTCAAATCAGCCTACGCATGTTTAAAAAAAAATTGGACCCAACCAACAAATGTCATCCTCTGCAGCCCCACTCAATCAAGTCCACAACTGTACAGCGCAGTCGCTCTTCAATTTTTTTTAAGTGCAAGCTCCTCTTTTTTTGCAGGCGCCTTGATAAACCTCATTGTTACTGCAAGTTTGTCGT
Source organism: Erpobdella octoculata (assembly GCA_963978895.1). Lineage (NCBI taxonomy): Eukaryota > Metazoa > Annelida > Clitellata > Hirudinida > Erpobdellidae > Erpobdella > Erpobdella octoculata. Next base: position 19,787,269 of record OZ022246.1, read on the forward strand.
CTGACAACTGGACAACAGCTTTATTACATGCACTGTTGTTACCACACATCCGGTTCTTGAACCCTCATGACAGCATCTCATCGGCCCCATTAAGCGCGACCTGTATGGTGTGCCTTATGTTCAATGATTTTCTTCGATTCAAGTCGAACATTTTCCTAGGAGCTCCAATAACAATGCGAACCCCTGACTGAACTTAAGCTTATCATCACTTTCTTTGATTCAGGGCAGTCACAAGTACTAGACTCTTTAAAACCACGGAGAAGCCCCTCACTCAAACTCGTATCATCAATGACGTCAACCAGCAGGTTACGGAAGACTTTTTAGACAACATGGAAGGAGTTACACCGTATTTTGATTACATTCTCAGCTACGCTCCATCTCCTCAGGTGGCGGTATAGAGGTAGAGCGTTCGCATGTCCACTTGTCCGCCGGCAGTTCGAATCTCACTGACGTCACCACGTCACATTGCTCCGGTTGAGAGTAACCAAAAACAGAGACCCACTGATAAATCTAATCCAGACCTAACGAGGAGCATAATTGAGGTCACTCAGAAATGAAAAGAAAATGAGCAACCAACTTTTGAAAAGCCAAAGAGTACTCAGTTCTAAAAAAATTTGCTTTATTTCAATTTAAAATAATAAAACAAGATAAATCATTTTTTAAATGCAAGGCACAATAATCTGATAAAAAAAGAGTGAAAAAATCAAGAAATTGTATCAAAAATGCAGAATAATAACGTTCCTCATTTAATACAGAATTTTATAAATGCATACAAATAATGAGAACCCTAAAAAATCACAATGGCATACAATTGAACTCAGAAAAGTAAGCAGATATATTGAATCCTCAAAACATAATTAGAACACTTTAATAAGTGTGACTAACTAATAACAAAATTAGCAGCTGTAAAACTTTGATTGTCAAAAGGTAGGCAAAATTGGAACAAGGCATCCATATTTTTAAAAAGCATAATAGAAGCAATGCAATACTGTCCATAAGTGTAGCCAAGTAAAAACATTTCAATATCTCATGAAAAAAACTCATAAAAATGCCTGGAATCAAACGTTCTTCAATATAAATTCGATGTTTATTATAGGAAAGGATTTCTCTGTGGCTGTGGGTTAACCTGGAAAATATTTTAATGTCACATGATAACATAAAATTGTAATGGTATCTCAATCTACTTATATAATTTCCCAGCCTCACTCACTCACTGGGTGGGTCTGGAATGCGGACATTGCTGACTCATGTGGTTTAACAAAGTGTCCATTTTAAAGCAATCATAACCAGACGTGCAAACTCACATACACATAACTAAACAAGCTGTCTAGCAATTTTTTTCGACATTTTAAAATATTTAATCACTTGCTCATCTTATTTTCTTCTTAAGGGGTCATCCATAAATAACGTATGCACAGAGAGACGAAGGAGGTGCCCCGGGTGAATAATATGCATACATGTGCTTATGGGGGGGGGAAATTCCAACTAATGTGTATGTATGCAAAATAAAAAAAATCCTAGGTCAAAATACATAATTTCCAATGTATGTATGACCATTTTCATATATGTTAGAAATATGCATTTCCCTGATAGGTGGCTCTATAAATGCCATCATTTTTGTATCCAGTGTGATGTCCAACTTTTGTGGTCTATTGATATCATAATTTCTTCTAATAGTTCAGATTGCCATGTAGTACAAATAAATTTGTTGCATTTTTAATATTTTTAAAATCAACAGCTGGTGTTAATTTTAAATTTAGTCTAATAATTATAATTAAATAGAAGTAGGTTCTGTCTTATAATTTATGATTTATTAAAACTGTTCGATCAGTTTATGACCGAGCGCTATTGCACATCACGTAAAGAGCGCTTTATAAATAAATAGGAACTGATTGATTGATGATGTAAACAAACACCTGCAAAATTATCTATACACTACCCCCTCCTTTAAGAATTTAAACAACATTAGGTATGAGACCACCCTTCCACGGTCATAAACTGTTTTTAAGAAAAAATTGACTACCCTTTAAAGAAAATAAAAAAGTTTTCAGCACCGGACTTTTTTGGCTTTGGCTTGTCAAAGAAATGGCAACTCTTCGTTTCTAATAAACGCCATGGTGGTTTTATGCATTTTTATTTTGTGGGGGAGAGCTGTAAGGCCGTGCGTATGTATGTATGGGGGAAGGGGAGTCTGAAAATGTACAAGGTGCAACAGGGGGAAGGGGGTTTTCAAAATCTGTAGTTTATTGAGTACGTAATATATGAATAGCCCCTAAGGTATCGTATTCACACAATGAACATGAGTGTGGAATCTTACCTGTAGATTATTGGTTAGATTCAAAGTGTCAGTGTAGATGTTATTCAATTATTTTATAATAATGCAGCATAGATTTTTTAAAAAGAGAGGCGCTTTTCGCCAATCAAACACTAGTGATTGCCCATAAAAAATTAATTTTTAAACTGAAACCTGGTTTCCTTGTGGAGGCAAAAGCAAGACTGGGCCGTTATAGCCAACTCCATTTACATAATTCAATGAAGAAAGTGGAACTATCTAAAGGATACAAATAATTTAATTTGTAATATTTAACCATCAGCTGTCAAAAATTTACAAATACCATACACATAACGGTATCAATTTTATACACATCAATCTGAGCTAACCAAATTGCAATAAATACCATTTGTAATTAAAAGTACATTAATGATAAAATATAGCTGAGTTTAATCCAATGCCAACAAGAGTGTGGCAGAGCATTATTTATTAACTGGTGCATCAGTAATAAACTATCATTGCACAGCTGGCTTAATGGTATAATTATTCAAGAAACTTACATAAGCAGCCGAAGCCTGGAAGCTATTATTAAGTGGCAGCATGAACTGTCCAGAGTTGTTATAACTGAAATGACAAAACACATATTTAATTCATTTTGTCATCAAATAAAATTAATTGTGCTATCACTTAATGCCAACTTATTAAAAAAAAACTAATGTTAAAACAATGCCTCGTGATGAATAGAGTGATATATTTGTTTAAATACCTCACAGGACAACTCACAGGGGTGAAAACAACGATCAAGTATAAGGTGTTGTGTTTTTCAAGGCTCACTACTCGGAATAGTTCAACTAAACTCTACAGCTGGAGACCTAGCAAGCCTAATTTAAGGTCACGACCTGAAAACTCACTTCATGCTCATGCAGAGGATACACAAATCAACAATTTCTCCAGACTTAATGACATTGTGACCCTACTGACACTGCTGACATAATTAGAAGACTATCAAACTGTGTCAAAAACACACGATTATTGAGGATGAGTACAAACTAACAACTGCAGCTTAACCTGACAAAGACCAGTGCAATGTGATCAAGTAACATTCTAACTGCATTTTTTCTTTATTACATAAACACAATGAGTTCTCAATGAACTTGACAAATTATTAAATAAAATAAATTACTAAGTACATTATAAAATAACTAAAAACCAAAAACCACTATTCAATTCAATAAATCATCATTACATAAATACCAGAAATATTAATTTCATTTCATTTTGAAGAAATCAACTTAAAGCAAAACTAACCTAAAAGATGCAGGCGAGTTTGGTGAAAAAGGGGTGTTCGGTGAAAAAGGGGTGTTCGGTGAAAAAGGGGACAATTCAAGTGGAGAAATGGGAGAAGGGGGAGGAGAGGGGTGAAGCTTTGTTGGTTGAAGAATTTGACCTGATCCCATAAAACCTGCATTTATCAATATTATCATTATTATTATTATTATTATTATTATTAGGAGTAATTATTATTATTATTACTATTGTTAATACAAAGCTACTCAGGTGTGAAGCTCATTAGGCAATCATTCAACATAAATAGATGATAGAATAATGAAGATGGAAGCTCTTGGTTAGAATAACAAAGACTAATCAAACTCATAAATATAAATTAAATTGAAAAATAATTTACAATTAATATATACCAGGTGGAGGAGAGAGTATTGTGGTTTGAGTCATCGGAGTTTCCCCTAAAAAAAACATTAGTACTGCACCGACTAAGCAAAGAACACAAACAATAAAATTAAAATCAAATAAACAAATTTTTCAAATGAAATAATTTAATATTATTTCGAATAAAGTATTCAATTAGTTTAATTACAAATCAGTTTGAACAAATAATTGTTTTTTTTCTAACAAAATTCATCTAAAACTGATTTGCTTGCAGGCATGTCTTGATAATGAAAACTGGCGGGTCGATTTCTCGATGATTCAGGAGTTGGATTGCCTAATGAGGAAGTTCCCGATTGATGAAACGATGAGACTTTAAATTCTCTCTCGGATTTTACTTGCTGATATATTGTTTTCATAATTTCAAATTAAATTGATTAAAAATTTAATTACAACGTTAAAAAAATAAATAAACTCGAAATTATATTGATCAAAAGAAAATTTTTTTTCAATATTAATAATTGTTTAATTGTTTTATTCATAAAAAGAAACATTCCAAAATTGTAGCCATGTATGTTCAATTATAAAAAGTTCTAATATGATGATAAACAGTATGTGAATTTTAAATATAAAAATTCATAATATAAAGATTTAGAATAAGAATAAAAAAAACTTAGATGCATATTTACAGCTGAAATAATATTACTTCATAAAAACCTTATAAAGATCAAGTCTTTTTTGCTCTTCACTGATAATTCTTGATTTATCTTCATCACTCAACGGCATATTCTCTCCCTCGTTTGAATCAACCGATATCGTGATCCTCGGAACTGCTCTTTTCTCCACAACACTCGAGTGTCTTTTGGTAGAAGTTTCATTTGGTCTGCAAATAAAAATATATAAACATATTTATTTAGATTCACACAGCTTCACAGAATGTTCGTTAATGAAGTACACAAAAAAATACTTATTTACTTTGGTAAGGTAACAGTAAAATCAGATGTTGTTCTCCTCACAACATCTAAAGATTTTACGTGTTTTTCAAAAGCTTCGGTGAGGCCATCAGATATCTGTTAAGTAGTAATTTCTCAAAATATGTACTTTACTTTATGTAATATGCTGAAAAAATCACACTTCCTAATAAGGATATCTTGAATAACTACTGGATCCACAACATACTCTAGTAAGCCTACAGTTTTATTGTTTATTATGTCATAATTATAAATGAATTGATGTATAGTTATATCATTCTTATACAAATCTTGATGTAATTCTGACATAATTGATTGTATTATCTAGGCCTACTAAAGTAGGTTGTGGATCCAGTTGTTATTAGATATCAAGATATCCTTGCTTCTTATATGCAAGAATTATTCCATTAAAGAAACGTTTAAGCAATTTCATTCACTTTGATGGCTTTATTAAAAATAAACTCAATTTCCATGCCTCAACTTTCTTTGGAATGTCGGCTTTATCCACACCCATTCCCTATGTTTGAAGAACAAATAAAATTCTTTATATTTCTTGTTTATAATAAGATTTATAATAATCAAATATTTACTTCAGCGAGCTTGAAAAACTTTGCAATTCTTTCGGCCTGTGACACAAAAGTTTTGTAGACGGAAAAAGCTTCTCGGCATTGCTTCTTCTCGAGACTTAAAAACTTGTCAACCAAGTTGGTCATGCCTTCTTTGTAGCATATAAAAAGCCTCACGAGGTCTTTGAACAGTGCCATAAAAGCAGCATTGATAATGCTATTGATGGCATCGCTAAGAGTTAACTGTAAGTAAAAGTTATTTAATTATTATTAAAGTTATATTAACTGTAAGTAGAAGTTATTTTATTATTATTATAGTTATATTAACTGTAAGTAGAATTTATTTTATTATTATAGTTATATTAACTCGTCAAACTGTTTTCTGGATCCAAATTCATCCTATAGATTTTCAAAATCTGTTTGTTGTGCAATAATTTTGATACATTGCATATGCTTTTCTTTTTATTTAAATACAAAAAGTAAAAAAAAAACTGGAAAAAAAATAAAATAACTTTACTAAAAATAAAAGCATTGGATGCTCTTTGTGAAGCAGAAATTCTGCTTCCTCAATATTCTACTTTATCAGAAACAACAAACTGCTTTATTGTTAGTTGAAACTATTTTATTCTTTACAGTTCAATATTATTTTAACTCTGGTTTTTAAAAGATTTATTTGTAATGTTCATGTTGTTATTGTATATCTTTTATAATCTGGTAATCGCTTTTGTGACTTATTAAGTTGAAAAGCTTTTGATGATGATAATGTTAATAAGTTGGTCTATAAGCCAGAAAAGGTTGGCCTTCTATGCAATCCAGTCTTCCAGACAAGTGAAAACATTAGTTCTATCTATATATATAAAAATGAATGTTTGTATGTATGTTAATGGCCTTTATGCATTGCTACACCATTCATCCGATTGTAATGAAATTTTCACACAACCTTGAGAGTCAAGAGGAATCAAATATAAAAAAAAAAATTGAAATCCGTCACAAAATGAGCGGAGCGGAGCGGGTGAGCGAGTGGGAACTATATATATATATATGTATGTGCGTATGTATGTGTGTATGTATGTGTATGTGCATGTATGTGTGTCTGTGTGTGTGTTTATATATGTACTAGCGGAGGTTTTTCTAATGTTTGTCTCTTTCTCTCCCGTTTCCTTTCCCACCTGCTTTCCCACTCCTGTTCGCTTTCCCGTTTTCGGTCGTTTTCCCGCTCCCGGTCGCTTTTCCGCTCCCGGTCGTTTTCCCGTTCCCGGTCGCTGTCCCGTTCCCGCTCACGTTTGCTCTCCCATTCCCGCTCACGCTTGCTTTTCCGTTCTCGCTCGCTGTCCGTTCTGGGTCGCTTTCCCGTTTCTATAATAGACAAACTAACCCACAAACATTCATATATATATATATATATATATATATATATATATATATAGTCTTAGCAAATCTATTTTACGTTTTATAGGCTAACAGAAGTTATGAAAGAATGTAAAAGAGAAAATGAGCGTAAACGGGAACGGGAGAGCAACCGTGACCGGGAATGGGAGAGCAAGCATGACCGGGAACGGGAGAGCAAGCGTGAGCGGGAACGGGAAAGCGACCGGGAACGGGAAAGCGACCGGGAACGGGAAAGCGACCGGGAACGGGAAATCGACCGGGAACGGGAAAGTGACCGGGAACGGAAAAGCGACCGGGAACGGGAAAGCGACCGGGAACGCGGAAAGCGACCGGGAACGCGGAAAGCGACCGGGAACGCGGAAAGCGACTGGAATCGGGAGAGCAAGCTTGGAAGGAAACGCGAGCAAGAGAGAAAATCGATAACAAAACTTCTGAGCGGGAAAGCGACCGGGAGCTGGAAAACGACCGAGAGCGGAAAAGCGACCGGGAACGCGACGAAAACGGGAAAGTGGAGAAGGAAACGGGAGCGAGAGAGACAAACATTAGAAAAACCTCTAAAAACCCCGGGCAACGCCGGGTAACCCCGCTAGTTCATTATAAAAATAACTTTATTCTTACTATTAATATGTATTATGTATATACTATTATAAAGTAAATATATACATATGCTTAAAGCAACCTTAATAAAAAGGGCAAGTTGTCAGCAATATTGCAACCATCACAGTATTCGACATTCAATAGTAAAACACAAACCAATCTTGCTATTTGGTTCGACAAAATGTTGTCTTGCCTCAGCTATTATTAGGCTAGCATAGTGTAATTTATAAAAAGAGCAACACAATATGACAGCATACAGTTTTCAATTCATCAAGGTGTACACCAAAAGCATTCAATTTATCATCAATTCCAAGTACAATAAAATTTAGTTACAGCAAAAAACATTGTAATTTAACCTGTAGATTTTGTATTTTGATATTATTTACCATATTTAAAAAAAACTCAACATACATCAAAGGCTAGAAGATGATCAATCTGACGCTGAAGTCTTGAGAGAGCTTCAACTAGCTAAAAATAAATATTCTCAAAATTATATTTCACTAAAAATGCCTCACTCTCACTCTCTCTCTCTCACACACACACCCTCATACATACACACACCCTCACACATACACACACCCTCACACATACACACACACATGCACGAACAGAAAACTTTACCTTTGGCATTTCAAGCTTCCTAAAAAAAGAATCAGGTCCCCTGAAACAAACAAAAAATTTTAAATAAAAAAATAATTAGTAATAAACTTTTAAACTATTTAATAAGTCTTAATAAAAAAAAACTAACCCTCTTTTAACTTTGCAAAAATCATAACCAACAGTTCTAAATGACACTGCTTTTGAATTTATGTAAATTGCATAAAATCTAACAAATCTAGACATGTGGAGAGCTGAATAAATACCAAAAAAAAAGATTTAACTTATCATAATTATCAACTGAAAAACTAATTTAAAAAAAACATGTACAGCCTGTACAAAGAGTACATGCTTTGTTCTTACCACTCCCATCTGTCTTGTCACAGAAAAAATCAAACGTCAAAGAGAAGTTATTAGATGCCATGTGTTGAAAAAATATCTAAGAAAATTTTTAAAAAAGTAAACACATGTTCATAATGTTAATAACATAATTCAAGAAGTAGCTGGAGCTGGAATCTAACCTCGTTTCCATAATTCATTATTTCGTGGATAACCATCAAAGCTTTAAAATTAACAGCCCAATGTGGATTTTGGGCTCTATCTAATAGCAATTTAGCCATTTCAGGAATACTAATGTTTGGGTTGTCAGTGCACCATATCAAATCTAATGAAAGAACAGAAATAAGACTGGCCTAAAAACAGATTTACAATATTTTCGAAAGCAATTTGTACTAACAATCTAAATGCTTCCGTTTTGGACTGCAGATTTCATCAGTGGTCGCTTTGAGAACGGCTTTCGCCACATCCTGGCCTGTAATTGTATGTTTGGCCGTGACCAACTTGTCAACAAGGCTTTGACTATGAAGAAGTTTATTCATTTTAGCACGGCCACTGCTTAAAAAAATTCCCGATGCGTTTGGGATTAACATCGGCCAGTCTACTACTTCAACTTTCAAGTAAACAATATCCGTTTCGTTGCTGTGTTTAAAAAATAGATTGCGCACTTGCAGAAAAAATGAATCTAAATCTAAAACATGAAAAGTAAATACCCAGAAATAAACTTACCAGTAACAGCTGTAGTTAAGCAGAAGCTAGATAGGATTTTAAAATAAGGAACTATAACAAGATAATAATAACTAACTTAATTTAAAACAAAGAACTATAACTACATAATCATAACAAACTTTAGAGCATTATAAATTATAACCATAACCAACTTCTTTCTAGTAGACGGCCAGTAACCCATCCAAGCACATATGTATCATTTACTATTCTTCTAATTAATATGACAACTACAACTAAAAGCTGAGCTAAATAAGCGCACTTTTTAAAACGCTGAGTGGTAACAAAATTGGGGGTTATATAATTTCCTGCCAAACAAATAAGTACCTACTACCTATATAGATAAGGTTGAGTAATTAATAGACCGAATTCGTACTTTTATGTATATAATTATTTTTCTTAAGCGGTTGATTAATTAAAATTTTACTGATGAAATAAAAATTGTTAAAAAATACGTGAAAAATATTGGGCTAACTCAACTATTCATTTTTGGTTATGACAAAGTTGAGTTGTTTCTGACCCTGTTTTGGACACTTATTAAGTTTATTCTCGACCCAAAGCAACCTAACATTAGCGCCGCCACTTAACGCCCCATATTCTGATCCGACATTCAAATCGAAGTTATGTAAAGCATTGCTAAATTAACATTTGAATGTATATATTTAGAAACATATGAATAAAGTATTGCTATAGTAATCTAGGTATGTAAAAAACTAAGAATTGTAGCAGAGCATTGATTGTTATTGTGAAAACACAGCTACGCTTTATTAGTCTGCCCGATTAAAAGGCCTTTTAAGTTTGTCATGTCATGATATAAAATAACGTTAATTCAAATAGCAAAATGAACAAGTCGTACACTCTTAATGTTTGTACCCTTTGACCTTTATTCGTTTCAAATTTACAAAATTTTAAGAAACGCTTGCACAATTATACTCCTAATTAATCGGTGATTGGTTATTTTTTTGTAATTTGTCTCAGTCACAACAACATGTCTATATTGACTACCGAAGGGGTCGTCCATAAAGGCCGTCCTGAACTTATAAAAGGAAAGGGTCAAACATTTGTGACGATGTGTGACGAAAGGTGATGGGTTCGAGAAATGTGAGGGGATGTCACATAAAAAAGTTATAATTATTATTTAATAAACGACAAAATTACACTTTTAATATTCAACAACACTAATTTTAATTAATTAAATTTTTGTTCAATAAACTATATTTATAAAAATGTCCGTTCTAAAGTATTTTTGGGGAGTGGGTCACAGCATTGTAAAATAATGGGCACAATTGCGTGATGTAACTTATGGATGGCTCTACGAGTTAAACTAAATTTTCGAATTATCAAACCAATGACTTGTGCGGTTTACTGGAATTTGGGCAATTTTATTATAAAGCATAGATAAAAAAATGGTTTAAAAAGCATGAGAGCCAGTGATCTATGATGTTTATTACAGCGCCTTTGTAACTTGGGTTAATGGCAGGGTCGGGTATAGAGGGGGGACGGTTTTGTATATAAATCAAATAACATACAGATTGGCGTGGGGTGGGAGACATTAGCCACACGTGGGAAAAAGACTTTAGCAATAAAAGATAAAACTGTACCTGTTACAAATATAAAAACAATTATTATGTATATAAAAAACATGTTTGTATTTATTCATTTAAAAAACACTATTTAAATGTCTAAAAAGGAAAAAGATTCTATAAGCGTTGATTATTGTCTCCTCCCTGGTAAACTTTTCCAGATTTTACCTACTTTATTTTCTGATCAATTATCTACGGGTCTTTTTGCTCGTGAGATCTATTTTAGCCTTTAATTAGCAGATACAGAAATAATTTTTGAAAATGTTGTAGACTAAGAGTGTGTTAGAGCAAAAAATTTGAATAAACATTTGCACGCATTTTTAAAAAATTCTTGTAAAGGACTTCAGGTGCGAAGCGGGCGATTCCGCTATAGTTGAACCGGACACGAGAGCCGGGAGGGATAGGAATCCAAGCACGGAAATCGCGATTTCTCAGAAACGGTAATAGCCAGCGACCTGAGATTTTACAGGTACAGGATGTCAATGAGACCTACTTCCCGTGCCGAACGGAAGTCTGTGCGACCACGTCCACTTCCGCTTTTGGGCTATAAACGCTTGCGAAGTTGACGTCGAATATCTCCGGAACCACGTGACCTTGAAAAACTAAACTCTAAAGAAACATAGGGGTGCATGAGTCCTAACTCGAGTTTTAATCGCAGGGTCACGTGATTTACGGTTCCGGAGTTATGAGCGCCCGGATTGGGCACTATTTTTTTACCCACGCTACATTGTGAAAACGACCCTTGAATGGGACTATCTGATAAAGGAAGAATATTTCAAATTTGTGTTCCGGATATGAATTTCTGTGCGTTCAAAGATGGCGGTTTTTTTTCAGTTTCATGTCTGTAAGTTTGCACTTTCGTTTATTCGTAAATGGAATCGAGTCCGAATACGCAAGTGTAAAAGACTTCAGGTGCGATGCGCGGGCGAGTCCGCTACAGTTGAACCCGATACCTAAGCCGGGAGGGATAGGTATCCGAGCACGGAAATAGCGATTTCTCAGATGACGGTTTGTTTTCGATTTAGGCTATAAACGCTTGAAGAGTCGACGTCGTATATCTCCGGAACCACGTGACTTTGAAAAATTAAACTCAAAGGGAACATAAAGGTCTATGAGCCCTAACCAGTGATATTTTAGTTATGAAAATCATTTTAGTTTTAGTTTTAGTTAGTTTTGACGAAAGCCTTTTTTATTTTATTTAGTTTTAGTTTTCCTAAATGCAATTATTTTAGTTTCTATATAGTTTCAGTGCTATCATTCTAGTTTAGTTTAGTTATTATTAGTTTATTCCGACACGATTGAAATTTTTGCTCATATATTTTTATTTCAATATAATAAACATTAATTGTCCATGTCAACAAGTAGATCTTGGTTTACTTTCAACCAAGCACGCATATTTAATGATTTCTCCATCCTGTTGCGTCTGCCAGCTGTCAAAATCCCACAAACTGGAAAAAGTCGCTCCACAAAAGCTTGCCAGGCTGGTGCCGATATCAGATCCAGCGCAATCACAGGAAGGACTGAAGTATTCAATTGCTGTTTCTGGCACCAGAACTCAATTGAGGAGAGGCTGTAATTATATGGGATGAGCTGATTTCTTTAATATATTGAGTGAGATGGTTTTTTTAACAGAACACCATCCACATCAAGAGCCACTTGCCTTGTTGACTGTCCAGCCAGTTTTGCTGAAAGCAGGGGAAAATCTTTCATCGTTGAGTGGACTGTCGACAATTGCAGTTGACTTGATGGCTGCTTTTGTAGATAGGGTTGGAGTTTAACCTATACACATAAAATATGTTTCAATTAACAAAATAAATTATTAACAAAATAAATCTAGACAATTCAAACAAATTTGAAATCATAAATCACAATTAATTGAATACCTACCTCATTAAGAATAAATTCTTGAGCTGCTTCACACAAATGTGACATGTCAGCCGTAACAATAACAGAAGCAACAGATGGATCAAGCAAGCAACTTGCAGCTGGAAGTGCCATAAAATCATTGCAGGATGGGTCACGCAAGCACCTGAAACGTGAGTTGATGTCCTCCAGCATGGCTTTTGGAGCATTACAACTTTGGAGATGATACTCAAGCTCCAACAATGCAGAAATGACATAAGACAGTGACCTACTGTCACTCTGGAGTTTGTCCGTCTGTTCAGCAAATGGTTTTAGTAAATCATGTAGTTCTTCCAATCTGACCCATTCACTTACAAGAAGTGTATCTAACTTCAGGTCAGCTAAAATATTATTTACTGCTTCTTTTACTAAAATAAGTCGCTGAATCATTCGGTAAGTACTATTCCAACGTGTGCTGTTGTCGGATAGTAGAATCTTACCTGTTTTATTTTTCAACTTTCCAACTGACACGCTTGATTTTTTAATTTTGTTTATAACCTGGCAAACTTTATTAAAAGATTGCTATAATGACTATAGGCTTTATCAGTTGAATTGTATGGGCAATGCACATAAGCCTCTGATACGATAAAATGTTCCTTATGTCAGCAAGCTCAATTTGCTGGATGTCAGATGGATCGTTATCTTCATCTTCACTTTCGTCGTTTGCATCATCGCTGAGAATACTGCTATTAGAAATTATTTCACATTCATCAAAAACTGTTTCCTCACTTTCATCGCATTCATTTTGAACCATTCGCTAAAGCCACAAGACATTGACTTTTGTTTTGATTCTAGGACTGTTCATCAAAGGACGATTCATCAAAGGACTGTTCATCAAGGACTATTCATCAAGGGACTATTCATCGAAGGACTATTCACCAAAGGACTATTCATCAAAAGGTCGGTTCATCATAAGGACTGTTCATCTAATGTCTATTCATCCAGCGGACTATTCATCAAAAAAGTTAATAAAATTATTTAAGATGTTATTTTCAACTAAAATATGTTACTAAAATGTAGGGTAATCTAAATCAAGTTTACAGTGCTATTCTGCTTGCATCCAATTACTTTATTTTTTATAATAGAACTAGCGAGGTACCTTGCTTTGCCCGGGGTTTTTAGAGGTTTTTCGGTCGTTTTTCTCTCTCGTTCCCGTTTCCTTTCCAGCTTGCTCTCACGCTCCCGGTCGCTCTCTCTTCCCGCTTGTCTCCCGATCCGCTTCCGGTCACAGCACCAGAAAAACTAAATTCGACTGTTTTCGTAAACCCTATATGTACACATTTACCAAAGGCCACAAACACGTCAAAGCATCACACATGCCCGCTATGTCAAATCTGGCATCGGTCGTTTAACACCATGGGGCCACGCTTCAAAGACACTTTTGCCTCGAGCAATCAGCAAGTTTGTAGAAGACATGGTTGTAATATACAACAATTTTATTCGTCACATACAGTAAATAAAACAACTGGACAAGAAATAACGTCAAGATTTTAAGATCAAACGAGCAAAAGACAATTGAATAATAAGTTTAAAAAACTGCTTTCAACTGTTCGTACAAACTGTAAGTATATACACACTCAAACAGCCAGATACCATACACCTCAAAACATCACTAAAACCCGGTATACCACTTCTGCCACACTTCAAAGAGACGAACACGCTCGCTTTAGCGAGGTCAGGAAAGGTTATTTCAAAGAGACGCTTACGCTCGTCCGGATCGTCGATAAATCAACCAGACTCAGGTTTTTTATATCAATTAAATGAGTTCCAATGTATTTAGTTTTTATTTGAAGTTTGCATGAAATCTGAGTCTGAATCTGTTTTCTTAATAATATAGCGCTGAAAACAGCTAAAAAATGTAGCGGCGCTGTCATCAACAATCTTGTCAGCCAATAGTACCGCTCTTAACAGCCCTGGTTGCCATCACTATTTTTTTTTAAATTACTGATATGTTTAAAATTTATTTTATCAAAGATGAAGAATTGTTTTTTAAAAATACATCAAATTACTTTACGCTGAAAATATCTTGGGTGTATATTGATAAAGGTTTCTGAGTGTCTTCAAAATTTGATGAATAGTCCTCTTGATGAATAGTCTTTAGATGGACAGTCCTTATGATGAACCGTCCTCTTGATGAATAGTCCTTTGATGAATAGTCTCTTGATGAATAGTCCCTTGATGAATAGTCCTTGATGAACAGTCCCTTGATGAATCGTCCTTTGATGAAAAGTCCGCATACCTTTGTTTTCTGTTTCTTCAAATTTAAAATAAGTCCACACACTGCTGCCCCGCTTGCGACCAGAAAACTGTTTAACTAAACTTGCCAAATTAATATCGTTTACAAAAACAACGCACCAACTTCTGTCAAATACGGAGATTAAAAGAACGTTCTTAGACATTTCGGGCCGATATTGAGAAACCGAAGAAATGAAATTGATTTTGTTTATGTTTCTTAATACATCGATGTCTATGATAATTATAAATTTTAATTACAAACTTTTTTAAAATAACGAAAAAGTAACTAAATATTTGAATTTATTTATTTTCGTTTTAGTTAGTTCTAGGACAAATCATTCTAGTTTTAGTTTAGTTTTAGTTGTAAAATGCAATTTTCGTTTCGTTATAGTTTTAGTTAACTATGGTCAATCTTTTTCGTATTAGTTTTAGTTTTCGTTACTAAAATATCACTGGCCCTAACTCGAGTTTGAATCGCAGGGTCACATGACTTCCGGTTCCGGAGGTATGAGAGCTCGAAAATCGGTACTCTCGGATTAGGCACTATTTTTTTACCCACGCTACAGCCACCCCATCAGGCGAAACGGAGCTGCACTCTACATGGAAATACGACCCCTGAATGGGACCATCTAATGGGAAAAAAATATTTGAATTTGTATTCCAGATATGGAGTTATGGGCGTTCAAAGATGACGGGTTTTTTTTCAATTTTTTTCAGTTTGATGTCTGTAAGTTTGCACTTTTATTTATTCGTGAATGGAATCGAGTCCAAATACGCTAGTGTTTCTTAGTAGTGTTAATAAAAATATTAAACAGAGTCTATTTTTAAATGCTAAAATTTAAAAAAAAATTATTAAAACATTTTCGAGTGCATTCGAATAAAAGATTGTTAAATGTAGACCTTCAACCAAACATTCCAGTTTGCATCATTAACAATTGCCGATTGGTTAACATATGCTGATGGAGCATCGTGGAGGATGCAAGTTTTACTTCTTGAATTTATTTTCTCAACACTGACAGATCGACATTGAAGAAGAAGAAAACATTTGGCAATGCATTCCTGTTTACTTCGACATTTTGTTGCAATAATTATGTTGTTGGCCAGTGTATTGTTTTCTTTGATTTTCCAAATTGTATCTGAAAAAAGTTTGTTACTCGGTTTGTTAATAATTGTAATGATGGGAAGAAGTCTGTTATTTTTTAAATGTGATAATTTCAGAAATTAATTAAATTAAGCTTCCAGATTAAACAAATTAGGCAATGCAAAATAATATCACTAACTCAATACAGGATACGCTTCAATTTCACAAACAGTTATATATCCAACTCCATTTGCCGGCTGCTGAATAATGACATATCTGTAGGCAGCAATACCAGTATCACAGTATACCCTGTGGCGAGCACTTGGTTGTGTTGGGCCTGGGTACTGACCACACAATGGATAACTGCCTCGTATAATGTTTGAACCACTTGGAAAATAATTTTGATTAGTAAATCCAATTAGGAAGTAATCCAGCCTATCAGCTGAAATTGTAATAAATACCATCAACAAAACTGATTTAATTAAAATTATTTTTTCAACTAAAATTTATTCTTACTACAGCCATCTCTGCCCCAAACATCAACATAATTAATTAAATAATTGTTCTGCATATCCACAATAAGCCAATTTGGCATTCCTGCTGAATCAGCTGAATGGGAACAGTGATAATCTGTGATAAGCGGATCATGATTTCCATCAACAGCCAAGGAAGCCGCATATCCACCGTAATCAGCACTTTGACGCGTAGGTTTTTTGAGAAGGAGGTTTATGTTATCTTGACCTTCAAATATCATTTTTAAACAAAATTTAGTAATTTTGCTTCACTTTTTTATTTATATTTTGAATTCTCTTTATAATAAACCTTGGATTTTTGCAAAAGTGAACAGCACTTGAACTACAGTGAGTGATTTCATAGCTGAAATAAATGTTGATAATTTTTGTAACGGTTGAATTGGACACTAAATTTGCTAAGTCACAGAAAGTTTGTTTAAACTTATTTACCGTCTTATTTATGCAAACTTTTAGACAGTCACAGAAAGGCAGATATGGAATATTATAAATTGTAATGAGAAGTATGAACGATATGTGCCTAAAATACATAATGAAGAAATTCAGAAAAAAATACTTGATTCATTGTTTGATTTCATATTAAAAATAACTGAACAAACGCACACACATTCACTTATATATATATATATATATATATATATATATATATATATATATATATATATATATATATATATATATATATATATATATATATATATATATATATATATATATATATATATATATATATATATAATTTAAAAAAAGTTTAAAAAAATGTTTAAAAAAATGTTTATAATTATATCAAATTAAATGTCAGCTTATTATAACATTAACTTGTTGCAAGTGCAAAGAAATGTAGGTTTATCAAATAATCAAATAGTCAAATTTGTATTTATAACAGCAAAAAATATGACTAAAAATCTTAGGCAACTAGTCAAAAACGTTTGTTAACTTCGGATTTAGTTTGCCCTCAAATAACTTTGAGAATTGAAACTCAGAACTTAAATATTAGATGTAGAACTAAAACTTTTAAGTAAAAAAACATTAAATCATGTGTTTTGTTGACACTTCAATCGATAGATGTCAGACTTTACGAAGACAAATGAAAATAATTGCTTTCATTGAAAATTTAAGAAATCTATATTTCATTTATATTACTCGACAGTATTCAATTTGTTGATTTATAGATTTTACATAAACGTTGTTTACGCAGGTAAGGAAAACGGGTGTGTTGTAACAATCCACCGGTTAACCAGGAATTATTATTACCGTTTCGTTTTCGTTTTGAATTCATAATAATTTTAGTTTCGTATGCAACCTCCCTATTTTGCAGTTGTAACTAAACACAAGTCAATTGAAAAACTGTTTATTCAATTTAAGATATAACTCTCATTTCTAAGTTTTTTCAGTCTATGTCTCTTCCTTCAGCTCAAAAACCACATAATAAAAATATCCTCTCCACATATGCCTGGGAAGCAGGTGCTGCCAGTATGTCCAAAGCCAAGAGGGAAAGTAGCGGATATATAGACTGTCAAGCAATCCAAAACTGTATCAAATCTTGGCTATGGTCAGCACTAGATATACGTATTTCGTCGATATATCTAGATAGCTGTGTCTGGTTCGGTATATTAGTGGCTAAGACAAACAAATTTGTATCACTGCGCTTTTGAATTTTTTTACCGGCCAGTTGAAAACTGCACTGGCTTATAGTTTTATAGCACCAACGACTTTACTAATATCTTTTTTTGCTAAAAAACACTTTTGTTCGTAGTGACATCGGTCGGTATTACCGTGGCACTCTCTACCACAGAGTTTATATCAGACTCGAGCTGGTGAATTGTTACAACACGCCCAAAGCATGTGTTTTGTTGAAAGTTTAATCAATAGATGTCAGATTTTACGAAGACAAATGAAAAGAACTGCTTTTATTGAAAATTTAAAAAACCCATTTTTCATTTATATTACTTGACAGTATTTAGCTTCGGTCATTTTAGAATTCTTGCATTAACGCCTGAATGGAAGCAATGTTTATTGATTGGTTATATCTGGATTGGAATTTTTATAAAAGTTTCTGAGAACATTGAAAACCTTATTTTTAGATTGAAACTGCAAACAATTATTTTAAGAGTGAATGAGCAGATGTGTTCCTTTTAAATTACTTGTATAATATTTTTTTATCCTGCTGCAGTTGTATTAATACTTCAATAAACTGAGCTACTAAGTAACAATTCTGAGTTACACTATAAAATATTTGAAAAGAAGATTTTACACAAAGTTCAGGTTACAGACACACGGGTGTTGGCTTGATTGAATTGTTTAAAACCTAAAAAGAATATAATTTTAATTTTTACAAACCCGTCTGATTCCGTACGCAACCTCGGGGCTTTTCAAGGTCATTGCTAGATCGCTCCCAAAAGCAGCCCTCACTGTCATCACTTCCTCTCTCGTTTTCTCTAAGCTCAATTTTTGTAATTCTGCTCTGGTCGGACTTCTCAAGCATCTCATACGTTGTCTCCAATTAATCATCAACTCCGCGGCCAGACTGGTGACAGGGGGTAACAAACGCGACCAAATCTCTCCTGCTCTCCGAAAGTTGCATTGGCTGCGCGTCGAGCCCAGAATCAACTTCAAAGTGGTTCTACTGGTTTTCAAGTGTCTCAACTGTTTAGCACCAAAAATCGTCCCACTGAAGAATTTCAGTTGCGTAGGAGACTCAGATTCTCATCCACAGCCTCACTCGTCGTATCTCTAACTCTTCTCAAGAGCGCTGGAGATAGAACGTTCGAAGTCGCCGGGTCAAGAATTTGGAATCGCCTGCCAGCTGCTGTTACATCTGCAGCGAAACTCGAGAGCTCTCGAAGAAGCTTGAAAACACACTTGTTCCGTGGCCTAGAAGTCTAACTATTGATTAACGTTACGTTAAATATTGTCAAATTTTCATTTCATTTCATTTTTATTTCGGAGTTACACTAAAAAATATTTGAAATGAAGTATTTTATTATAAAAAATTCAGGTTGCAGACACACGGGGGTTGGCTTGATTGAATTGTTTAAAACCTAAAAAAAACATAATTTATATTTTTACAAACTGTTAAAAAAAATCGAAAAAGTTAAAACTTTCAAATAAAAAATCTTTGTTAAATTGGGTAATTCTTTTATGTCGGTCCAAAGATCTGAAACTCTTTGCGGCAGAACACCAACCAAAGTTCACTCAGTACAGTCAAAGCCTCTTTGAAAACCTTTGTGCAGCAGGTAGCAAAGATTTTTGACTTAAAAGTTTAAACTTTCTTGATTTTTTTTTTTAAAAGGAAGTGGTCAAACATTTGTGACGATGTGTGACGAAAGAAGAGGTGGGTCGAGAAATGTGATTTGATGTCACATAAAAAAGTTATAATTATACTTAATAAACGAAAAATGTATACTTTGAATATTAAACAACACTAATTTTACTTAATTACATTTTTTTTCAATAAATTATATTTTCAAAAATGTCCGTTCTAAAGTGTTTATGGGGAGGGAGTCACAGCATTGTAAAATAATGGGCACAATTGCGTGATGTAACTTATGGACGGCTCTACGAGTTCAGCTAAATTTTCGAATTAGCATACCAATGACTTGTGTAGTTTACGGTTCTAGGACAATTCGTCGCGGACAATTCGTTGCAGGACAATTCGTCGCAGGACAATTCGTCGCAAACCAAACCTAAACAAATTGCACTTATAACCAATAAACTGGGATGTCCTCTTTTTTCATATGATATCTGAGACTGCTACCAAGCTGTCCGTGAAGACATTCCTTGTACTAACAACGCAGTTAAAGGATGGCACAGTGCATTTGCACGGGCAGTTCAAATTGCACGTCCAACACTATCGAATTTAGTAGTGAAACTATAAAAAGAACAAAACATCAACCAAATGAAGGTTGAGCGTATGCTTGCAGGTGAAAGTCTTCCTCTGAAGAAATAGAAATATCGAGATTTGGATCGTCGATTGCGTACTGATGTGATGGATTATGAGAATCGTTGATCAAATGATTATTCGCGGAGATTCAGCCGTAACATTACTTTAATAGATTAATAAATTAATTTTTGCTAACATGTGTCTGTGTTAAATTGCTATATTTTTTATATAAAAGGTAAATTTAATTTTACTATATTTTACTCAATCAACACATGATAATAATTAAGGGGCCATTCATATAAAGTGGGCGATCGGTTAACGATCATAATCCGTTCCAAAATTGTGTTCGCTATCCGAATCAATTGTTAACCGATTAATTCGCGCCGAGACCCTTAAAAATAAAATTATAAACAAATTATGTATAATTTCTTAGCAAGTTTATTAAGAAATATAATACACATTTATATAGTCTTGTATATTATTCAGGCCTTTTAATTTTTTCGTTACTCCTTTAGCTGGTTGAGTCTTCTCGATGATATCTTTCTTAGCTAAGATTGTGCATACTGTAGACATATTTAAACCATACTGTTTTGCTACATCAGCCGCCTTCTGTCCACTCTCTACATTAGATATAATCTCCTGTTTTGTTTTTATGGTGAGGACAGTTCAAACGCGCAGTGACAGCAGATTTCCGCTTACCGGTAAACGCTCCGTAATATTCGTTTAAGTTCGTTATCCAAATATGTGTTCGTTGTCCGAACACAAAAATCTTTCATGGGAGTGTTCGTTATCCGATTCGTTCGTTATCCGAACAGTTCGTTAATCGATCATCCACTGTATTACGTACGCACAAATAGAGAAGGATTGTGTCACAAGTAAATAATCAGAGACAGGTTGGCCAAAAATCTGTCATAAAGATTTTTAGCTTTTCTTAGACTTATTATTTTTGGTATTATTTTGAAGAACAAATATTATATAATAACAATAGTAACTATTAATTAACAATTGCCCGTTTTCTGCAACGAATTGCACGCGACGAATTTCCGTTTTTCTGCGACGAATTGTCCGTTTTTCTGCGACGAATTGTCCGTTTTTCTGCGACGAATTGTCCGTTTTTCTGCGACGAATTGTCCGTTTTTCTGCGACGAATTGTCCGTTTTTCTGCGACGAATTGTCCGTTTTTCTGCGACGAATTGTCCGGACACCGTGGTTTACTGCGTTCCAACGGTGTCAGTCATTCTGCAATTTCGGTAATTTTATTATTAGGCATAGATAAAAAATGTTTTAAAAAGCATGAGCGTTTGGAGGTTTTAGGTAAAACCGTTAGTTTCCGCTGCGTTAAAATAATTTAACGGATTTACTTTCAAAAGCCGTGAGCATTACAAATTTTTAACGCAAATTTCCGTTAACAACCGTTAATTCCCGTTGAAATTTGTTAAAATTTAAAGAAACCAAAAACAAATTAAAAAATGTTTTAAAATTTTAAATTTAGTCCAAAAACATTCAATTAAAATATCTGCTAAATTAACAATGAAATGATATCATTTTTTTATATTAACGGAAATTAACGGAAAAATTTGCCTGTCGTTAAAAAATGTTAACGGAAAATTTTGTTATTTTGTAACCTTTTAAAAGCGAAAGGCAAATCAGTTGGAGTCATCGGCATAGGTGGGATCAAAATCAAAACATCCTCTCTTTTGTATTTAGTAGTATTTACCATTTATAATCGTTGCCTCGATCACATTATTTATTAACTTCTTCACAGCCAGTCTCGTTCTATTGCACAATCGAGGTTGATTAATGTTACGCAACATTATAACTGGACCCACTTTTAATAGCAAATTGTGAGGTGGTAGTCCAGGCAATTCACGTGAATTTAAAAATTCTGTGAGATAGTTGACGAAGTCATCGTTATTGATAACTTTGTCGACTGATTTGAAGGAAAGCAACGGTTTCGGAAAAAATTTTTGAATGATCGCATTGACATCATCGACATCTTTGTTTTTTGCTGCCAATATTGTTCTGTGGTGAGCCAATTATGGTTTTTGAAATTTTGCTCTATGTCCAGAAAAACGGTCGAGGTGTCAAATTCGACTTTCCCATTACTAATATCTTACAATTGCCTTGAAAACATATCTGCACTTTGATTATGTTGCAAAAACAGTAATAAAAATTAAAAAAAACTAAAAACAAAATCGGACCTCTCTTTACGAAATTCCTGGATCCGCCGCTGAAAATAAAATTATTTCAGAAAGCGTTGCCATTTATGACTGGTAGTTTTCTTGAAATCGACGTTTTCTATTCACTAATTGTCATTCAGCGTCTTGTGTTACAGTCAGACAGACGAGCATTTGTTTACGTTACATATAGGGTATAAATACCAAAATATAGCATAGTTTGTTTATGTAGCAATCTGTAGCATCACATCCAAACTGCTGGAGCAAATTAAACAAATTTTGGCATGGAGGTAGTCTTCATTAAAAAAAAAGTTACCAAAAATTAAAAAAAAACTGATTTTTATTTTACATCTTGAAATAATGATTTGAAAAATAATAAATCTTTTGATTTGCACATATTTTCTAATGATGATGGTGGTGGTAGAGTCTTATAAATAACTAGCAGTGCCCGTAGCGGCTTCGCTCGCATGAAATTAGAGAATTTGAACCGTGCATCCATAGGTGTCGGCTCGGCCCGTCGACAACTTGGCCCAGCCCGTTTCAAAACCAAAATTCCTGGCCCGGCACGGCCCGTCTAATTTGGGCCCGGCCCGTTTTTACAGGCCTAGAAATTCTATATACTTGAGGAAAAATTTCGGCCCGTCCCACCTTGACTTCAGGTTTGGCCCGGCCCGTCTGAAGACCCTATATATTACTAAAATGTCTATATGCTTAGTGAAAAACCTCGGCCCGTACCACCTTGATTTAAGGTTTAGCCCATATATATAGAATAGATATATCGGTCCGCCTGTTGTTTAGGAAGGCTTTTAGCGAGGCAGTCTAGTAGACCTGAGATCCGAAACGAAGAACTGAGAGTTACAACCGTAGCATTCACAGTTTGTGAGTAGCAGCTACTTTAAAAACCTAGTAATCCTATTTTCCACCCCACATTTAAGGTCCTGGAAACCAAATTTGTAAAAAATGGTGAAACACGTATATCTGTATTTTTAGAATAGAAACTAAATACTAATTTTTAAATCTGTGGTATTTACAGTTGTTGAGTAGCAGTTACTTTAAAAACCAAATAACCCTATTTTCCACCCCACATTTGAAGTCCTGGAAACCAAATTTTCAAAAAATTGTGAAACCCGTATATCATTATTTTTAGAGTAGAAACTAAATACTAATTTTTACTTTTGTAGATTTTAACAGTTTTTGAGTAGAAGCTAGTTTAAAAACCAAATAACCCAATTTTCCAACCCACATTTGAGGTCCGGGAAACCGAATTTTCAAAAAATGGTGAAACACATATCTTTTTATTTTTCAAAAAGAATCTATATACCAAATTTCAAAATCTCCTCATTTTTGGTTTTCGAGATATACATTGCTTTAGAAAAAAGTTTGTTTTCCAGTTTTTTCCCCTCAGGAGCAAAATTTTCAAAAATCCTTTCTTAGCGGATGTTAACGCTATAAAAGTAATATAAGTTCCAAATTTCACGTTCCTAGGATGAGGCGTTTGAGCTCGGCGTTGATTATCAGTCAGTCATCTGTCAGTCAGTCAGTCAGTCAGTCAGTCAGTCAGTCAGTCAGTCAGTCAGTCAGTCAGTCAGTCAGTCAGTCAGTCAGTCAGTCAGTCAGTCAGTCAGTCAGTCAGTCAGTCAGTCAGTCAGGACATGTTCTTTTATATATATAGATATATATATATATGTATATATATACATATATATATACTCATATATATATATATATATATATATATATACATATATATATATATATACATATATATATACATTTACATATATATATATATATACATATATATATATATATATATATATATATATATATATTACCACTTACAGTTTTTGAATGTATATATATATATATATATATATACATATATATATACATTTACATATATATATACATATATACATACTATATACATATACATATATATATATATATATATATATATATATATATATATATATATATATATATATATTACCACTTACAGTTTTTGAGTAGCAGTAATTTTTAAAATCAAATAACTCTATTTTGCACCTTACATTTGAGGTCCTGGAAACCAAATTTTTCAAAAAATGCTAAAACACGTATTTTATTATTTTTGGAGTAGAAACTAAATACTAATTTTTACTTCTGTAGCATTAACAGTTTTTGAGTAGCAGCTACTTTAAAAACCAAATAACCCAAAAAATGATGAAACACGTATATCTTTTTTTTTGAGTAGATACTAAGTATTAATTTTGTAAAAAATGGTGAAGCATATCTTTATTTTTAGAAAAGAAACTAAATAATAATTTTTACATCTGTGGTATTTACTGTTTTTGAGTAGCAGTTACTATAAAAGACAATTAGTCCTATTTTCCACCCCACATTTGAAGTCCTGGAAACCAAATTTTCAAAATATGCTAAAACACGTATTTTATTATTTTTGGAGTAGAAACTAAATACTAATTTTTACTCCTGTAGCATTAACAGTTTTTGAGTAGAAGCTACTTTAAAAACCAAATAACCCAATTTTCCAACCCACATTTGAGGTCCGGGAAACCGAATTTTCAAAAAATGGTGAAACACGTATCTTTTTATTTTTCAAAAAGAATCTATATACTAAATTTCAGAAAAAATTTTTAGAAAATTTTTTTAGAAAAAAGTTTGTTTTCCAGTTTTTTCCCCTCAGGAGCAAAATTTTCAAAAATCCTTTCTTAGCGGATGTTTACGCTATAAAAGTAATATAAGTTCCAAATTTCACGTTCCTAGGATGAGGCGTTTGAGCTCGGCGTTGATTATCAGTCAGGACATGTTCTTTTATATATATAGATTGCGTTACTTGTTGTGACAGTTAGTCATCCAATTTGTTGGCTCTTGAAACATTTCAACGCAGTGTTTCACTCCGCAAAAAATTACCTATCTGGCAGCAGACTAGCTGTCGAGTTGAGCCAAAGTAAGGAGTTCTGAGCCTATCATAGTCGTAGTCTAATGTTAAGTACCTCCGAAACACTGAGACTTCTAGCCTTCATTTTTTGGTGATGGTCGGTGGCGCAGTTGGCAAGAGCGCTTGCATTTAGGCGAGGCGGTGTTGCCGTAGACACGTGGGTTCGATTCCTAGTAGAGTCTTATAAATAATTGCGTTACTTGTGGTGACAGTTAGTCATCCTATTTGTAGGCTCTTGAAACATTTCAACGCAGTGTTTCACTTCGCAATATATATATATATATATATATATATATATATATATATATATATATATATATATATATATATATATATATATATATATATAAGTAAACAGCAAATTTTTAGGCTCTTGGAACGATTAAATTGCAGAACGAATGGACTTCATAAAATTCCATTATGGTTCTTAAGACTAGGAGCACTGTTTTTTGCAGCTCCTCTTTCACGGGTCTTCAGTGTCTCTTTGTAAAGTTCAGCTTTTCCGACGCAGTGGAGGCAATCAAACATCCCTGTGCCAAAGGTAGCCCAGCCTGCCAATCCACCAGATCACAGACTAATCACAGTAACACCGGTACTATTCAGGATATTTGAAAAAATAGTAGTAAAAACTTTTATTTACCCGGCTCTCTCTTGTCCACGCAATCCTCTGTATTTCTCGGACCAACATGGTTTCCGCCTATCGGGGTCGACTGCAAGTGCGTTAATTGATATTCTGAATATCAGTACTACTTTGTTAGAAACTCAATCCTATGTTTGATTTATAGCTTTGGATTTTAGCATAGCTTTTGATACAGTCTGTCACTGATTGCTGGTTGAGAAGATGTCACTATTAGATATACTTCACAATATAGTTAATTGGATTATTGATTTCCTCCATGATCAAACTCATCGGACTACTTTCAATGGTGAAACTTCAAATCCTGCCGGCATCAATGCTGGAGTCATCCAGGGATCTGTGATTGGTCCTGCTGCATATCTCATCACAGCCTCAGACTTGCGGCCTGAAACTCCAGGAAATGTAATGAACAAATATGCTGACGACACTTATTTAATCATTCCAGCGGAGAACACAAACAGCTGTGAAATCGAGCTTGAAGGAATCAAACGCTGGTCGTTCGTAAATAATCTTTAATTCAACAGGAAGAAGTCGACTGAGATATTTTTTTCCAGAAAGATTAGTCGAATGATGGTTCCTGTACTTAAAATTCTTGGTATTGTGGTAAAGGAAAATTTTACTTTCGACGATCATATCAGTGAAATAAAAAACTCGAGCGCCTAGTCTCTCCATGCCCTGCGAATACTGAAATCGTATGGGTTATCTAAGGAGTTGCTTCAGATAGTCTTCACGTCGTCTACACTGGCCAAAATTCTCTATTTCTCACCTGTTTGTTGGGGTTTCCTGAGAGTGTCGGAAAAAGAAAAATTGGAGAGGTTTTTACGGAGATGAAAGCGTGCCGGTTTCTGTCCATCAAGTTTTTCGACGATTGCTGACATGTGTCTAAAAGCTGTTCGAAACCTGTGATATAATAAAAAACTGTCAAATAATTCAAATAAAAATTAAGTTATTTTAGTTTTCAACATTGAAACAATCAGTTATCATTTGTTTTTGTAAAATCAGAGCTCTATCAATTAAATTTTCCTAAAAAACGCTTTATATATTCCTAACAAATTTCTACTTCTAAAACTCATGTTATGATTTTCACTTTTTGGGGTTATATAATCACAATTTACTTAATTAAGTATAGGGGACTACGCTACAGAAATAACCAAATACTAGAATAACCAGATTTGTTACTCGGTTTTCTTCATTAGTTAATTTATGCTTCTGCTCTTTCTTATTACGTTATTAGTTGTAGGTTTTTATGAAGCGCTGGTGGCAGAGCGGTGAAGCGTTTGCCTGTTGATCGTTAGGTCGGGAGGTCGAGCCTCACTGGCGTCACCAGCGTAACTACCTAAAACGAGGCGTTCACTCGCATTGCTAAAGGGGTAGGCGCCCATAGATAAATGGCTGCCTATGCAAAGACCATTTCTCGCCTTTGTGCAAGACTTGTCTTAAAAAATTCTTATGCTAAATCTTAGTAAAATGAATTTTTTACAGATTTAGTTTACAAAGACATTGCAACTTCCACAGCTATTGTTTGGCAGTCTAGAAAATATCTTATAGCACAATTTTTGTGTTTGCAGCACTTTCTATTTAGTGTGTTTTTAAATAAATCTTTTATAATAATATTTGAATTTAAAAAACCTGTCAATTTAAAAGTTACTTTAGGAATTAGTTTATAATGAAATACTCTGCAGTTAGTGCTCGTGTCAATAAAACAGTTTTGGGCAAAAATATTTAAAAAATATGATTAGATATATGAAATTGTTTTTGGCAATTCCGACGAACTATCAATAAATTTCTCGTAAAATTTCCCCAACAATTTCAAAGCGTATCATGTTCATTGATTGCAGCGTTCAATTGAAAAACAAAATATATTTGAACGTTACTGCAGTTGTAGCAGCTACAGGAAGGTATTCCATTATTCAAGTCTGAAATTCAGGTTTCAAGTTTTACTTTAGAAGTAATTTAGTTTTATAAACTTAATGATTATTTGAATTAATTAATAATTAAAAGAATTTGATAAATCTTTTTTTATTTAAAATGTTTTTTATCTAATGATGGATAAATTTAAAAAAAAGTTTTAACGATTTTAATAACCTATTTTAAATCTTTCAAATATGAATGCACAAATATATGACGCGTTAATATAATTACATTTTCAACTAATAATTTTTTAAAAAAGTAATTCGAATTAAAGTGTCTGCAAGTTTTAAAAACAAATTTATGTTATAACTTCATGTTAAGTTTTTATTAAAATTATTAAAGTACATATACATTTTTTTACATTTTTTATAAAACGTTTTATTAATTCAAATATAACTGAAATTACTTTTATTTCAATTGTAAAGATCCTTCAACGGTAACGTTTGAGTTTGAAATTGTTAAATTAAGAACAATTAGTTAGATACTTTACTATTTTAATTTCATTTAAATTGATTTTCATTTAAATGTTAAGTTTTATTTTAATTTGAAGATAATTGGTTTACGCTTTTCTTATAGCATAGTAGCAAAAATTTGAAACTGAATGTAGGAATTGAAAATGAAATTTAAAGACATAATCGAATTTCCTGTGATGATTTTGATGTTAACTGTTTTTTTAACAGCAAAAGGTAAGAAAATTTTATAATTAGAAAATATTAATTCATAATAAAAACATTAATAAGAATTATATATTATAAGGACAAAAGAACACAAATGTCTTGTTGAGAAAGCCAGCAACACAAAGTAGTACATATATGTCTTTTGGGGCTAACTTGGCAGTTGATGGAAATTATGATCCAGTTTTTGTACATGGAGGTTGTGCACACACAGATGATGAGCCAGGTCAGGGAAACTGGATTGTCGTGGACATGCAAAATAATTATTTTATCAACTACGTAGACGTGTGGAGTCGAGATAGTTATGGTTAATATTTTTGAAAAATAGTTATTTAATAGTTTAGAATTTTTTTATAAGACATACAAATATTTCAAAACTAATCAATTGTTTATTTTCAAAATAATAAAAAACTATATTTTCAGAAAATAGATGGGATTATTTTATAATTGGATTAACCGATCAGAATTATTTCACCAATGGTTCAAATATAATCAGAGGCAGTTATCCATTGTGTGGTCAGTATCCAAGCAAAGCACAACCAAGTGCTCGGCACAGAGTATATACTGTGATACTGGTATTCCTGCTTACAGATATCTTATTGCTCAGCAACCTTATAATGGAGTTGGAGCTTTTACAATTTGTGAAATTGAAGCTTTTCCTGCTCAAGGTTAGGTTCATTTTAAAAATTTTTGAACTTTTTTAACTTAAAGATTTTAATGACGTTTTTTTTTTAAATCTTTGTAATAATTTTTTTTCAACTTTGACTTGCAAGTTCATTTGAAATAAAGCAATAAGACTAATAATTTTTAAACACTTTTTGACATCAACTGCAGCTGCGGATGTCGGCTGGACTTGAGCCACCCACCTTTCAATCAACATGAAACTAGTTAACTAACGTCGTACAAATAATTTGAATTTTTATTTTTATTTTGAAATTTGTATTATTAATTTTTAGCAATTTTTTTAGATACAATATGGTATATCAAACAAAACAACAAATGGGCAAACAACACAATTATTGCAACAAAATGTCAAAGTGTGCCGGAATGTTTAATGAAATGTTTAATTCTTCTTCAATGTCGATCTGTCAGTGTTGAGAAAATAAATTCAAAAAGTAAAACTTGCATCCTCCACGATGCTCCATCAGCATATGTTAACCAACCAGCATATGTTAATGATGCAAACTGGAATGTTTGGTTGAAAGTTTACATCTAACAATCTTATATTTGGGAGCTGCAAAATGTCACTCGAAAACATCAAAGAGATGTTTTCAATGTTTAAAACCTGAAAAATGCTCACAAATAAGACTACTCATTCCAAAATATAAAAAAATATTAATGTTAAATTGAGGTTTTCTAAACAAAAATAAAACTTTGAAATACAAAAAAAGTCATAGCATAAAATTTATGGGATGTCATGAAAAAATGTGTTTGAAAAACGAACGATAATCCAAAAGTTCTATCTAAAAGTACTTTTGCTTACATTGTATTATGAGATGGAAGTAAATCTTTTCAACTTAAAACTTTGGTGTAAAAATCGGACTACCTGATCTGCTTTTATCCGGGTCGAATTTTTTTTATTTTTTTAACAATACAGCTTAATCCTAGGGTTTCATGATTGAGATCGGGTTTTGAGACTATGACATATACACAGTTTGACAAAGGTACTTTGTAATTAATTTATTTTTTATGAAATACCTTTTAAATAAAGAAAGTTTTGTAAGAGTTTCATTTTTGATCTGATTTTTAAAAAAATGTTCAACATTTTGCAGACAAGTTTTTTTTGTACAATAGCTGGTTGCAATCACATACATACATACATACATACATACATACATACATACTTACATACATACATACATACATACATACATACATACATACATACATACATACATACATACATACATACATACATACATACATACATACATACATACATACATACATACATACATACATACATACATACATACATACATACATACATACATACATACATACATACATACATACATACATACATACATACATACATACATACATACATACATACATACATACATACATACATACATACATACATACATACATACATACATACATACATACATACATACATACATACATACATACATACATACATACATACATACATACATACATACATACATACATACATACATACATACATACATACATACATACATACATACATACATACATACATACATACATACATACATACACACACACACACACACACACACACACACACACACACACACACACACACATACATACATACATACATACATACATACATACATACATACATACATACATACATACATACGTATTGAACTGACCGTATTTGCAGCCTACATTTCTTCACCCAAAGAACCGACACAGTCTAATCCCATCCCAATCAACTTCTACATTCCCGGATACATTACAAAGAATAACATTTCTTTTCATTTGCTTATTCATCACTCACGTGTTATAATGCGCCGGGCGGCCCGGGCGAAAGAATGACAAGTATGTCGACCTCAATGCTATCATCATCATCAAGAATTAGTTCCATAGCTTCTTTCAACGTGAAAAAACGTTCTGTTTGATGCCTTTCATTTTTAAACTTTACAAACATTTCATTCGAAGAATTAAATTTGCAAAAAACACTATCACCAACCAATTAAACCACTGCACAACTATAAGCTGAATAAACTAGTTTCGACTCCTTCGCATAGAGTACTCTATACGACCAAAAATCGTAAAACGAGCATGACTCATACATGTTCAGATTGTGGGTTAGTGTAAACACAAATAAACTTAATTAACGTTATTCTTTACTTTTGAGTACATCCTCTTTCGGTATTTCAAACTTTTGTTATGAAAACTCTTATGAAATTAGCATAATAAATTTTTAAAGTAATATCGGTCGAAAACCTTGAAAATGCTCATATTCTATCTCAGATTAAACTACTTAATACGAATAAAAAAAATATTTAAAAATTGTATACAGCTTTCTTAAAATAAAAAACTTCTAACAGAACAAAATTACAACTTAATTTTATGCAACGCGAAGACTAAGTGTGTTCGTAAAACGTAAGATGGTCTAAAACGGGTTAAAACAATTATTTTAATAGCTCATAATATTTTTTGACGGCAATACAGTGTTCACCTAATTTTAGTGCGGTTGTGAAGTAAAGAGAACAAAATAGAAAATACCATCGTACGCGACAATTAGTTTGCATCGAAATGTGTCGCTACAGTTTATCCAGTTGATTGATCCGATCCTATAGAGCAGACAGAGCTCACAATAGTTCACATACAGGTGAATTTTTCAAACTATGCATAGGCCTTCGTTCAAAAATTTAATCGACAAGTCAAATTAATGGGATGAATAACTGAAAATAAAACAGACAATGAGTTTCTGTCACGTTATAGCCTTGCTATTCTAGCTATGGCCTCCCGCTTCAAAGGGGTGGAGTCAAGTGAAGTAGCTGCCTTCCAGTACACTATATTAACCTCTCATGCTATTGTTCGCTGGAAGCTGTGTGGAGAAATCGTGTCAGTGGAAGAATTGGAGAGGTCTTACAAGCAAAAAGTTAGTAGTGGAGTTATGTTGTCCATAATTTGGTTTTAGTCATATATATAGAATAAGTATATTGGCCCGCCTGTCGTTTAGGAAGGCTTTTAGCTTGGCAGCCTAGTAGACCGGAGATCCAAAACGAAGAACTGAGACTAACAACCGAATAGTAACTTAATCAAATATTTTATAATAGAAAAAAAAAATTTTATGTACAAAATAAATTTTTAACTTTATAAAAATTGAAAATTTTTTTTTTTATAAAACTTCAGTTGACATTGAATTTTATTTGCGCAGTCTCTAGTTCGATGGTCTATTTATGTCCATTTAATGTCGCCTATTTTATCTGTAAATTAGAATTGTATATTTTTTATGTCGATATCGCGTTAAATTAAAATAAAGCTCATATCAATTACTTTTAGCTATAAGAAATCGGCGTTTCTGTTTCTTACAAACCGGAATTTAGTCTCCGCTGTCGTACCAAAAATAGATTAATAAAAATAATGAATATCCATGGTAACAGAAAGACTCTAAATCGTTTTTCGAAGGCCAACTTGGCATCTCACTCAAAACCTGCTCATCTTCGATATATTTATTCTATAATATATATATATATATATATATATATATATATATATATATATATATATATATATATAATGATTGTTTGTATATATATATATATATATATATTGTTACGATATCACCAAATCGTATACCGGGCTCAATAGAATGGTTTTGCAGTTTATTGGAAAATAATAAATGAAGCTTTGCTAAGGCTAATTATACCTTCAAATCTCTTGATAATGATAAATAAATAATGTCCCTAATAAATGTAAGGTTTATCAATAGGAAGTTGATTATTAAACCAGTTATATTACATTAATATATATATATGTCCTTTATGCATTGCTACACCATTCATCCGATCGTAATTAAATTTTCACACAACCTTGAGAGTCAAGGGGAATCAAATATAGAAAAAAATTTTGAAATCCGTCACAAGATGAGCGGAGCGGAGCAAGTGAGCGAGCGGGAACTAAATATATATACATATATATATATACATATATATATATATATATATATATATATATATATATGCGTATGTATGTGTGTATGTATGTATGTATGTGTATGTGTGTCTGTGTACAGGGTTTATATATGTATGTATGTATGTATGTGTTTTTTTACAATATTTCGGCACTAAATGCTCATTCAAAGTTTGTATGGGTGTGTATGTATCTATGTTGTATGTATGTATATATGTATGTATGTATTTATGTATGTATGTATGTATGTATGTATGTATGTATGTATGTATGTATGTACGTACGTACGTATGTATGTATGTATGTATGTATGTATGTATGTATGTATGTATGTATGTATGTATGTATGTATGTATGTATGTATGTATGTATGTATGTATGTATGTATGTATGTATGTATGTGTGTATGTATGTATGTATGTATGTATGTATGTATGTATGTATGTATGTATGTATGTATGTATGTATGTATGTAGAATCGGATCTATGGGGGGGCAACTGAGAGCGAAAGAATGAGCGGGAAAGCGACAGGGAACGGATAACGACCGGGAGCGGGAGTGTGCTTGTATCTATGTATGTATCTATGTATGTATGTATGTATGTATGTGTGTATGTATGTATGTATGTATGTATGTATGTATGTATGTATGTATGTATGTATGTATGTATGTATGTATGTATGTATGTATGTATGTATGTATGTATGTATGTATGTATGTATGTATGTATGTATGTATGTATGTATGTATGTATGTATGTATGTATGTATGTATGTATGTATGTATGTATGTATGTATGTATGTATGTATGTATGTATGTATGTATGTATGTATGTATGTATGTATGGATGTATGTATGTATGTATGTATGTATGTATGTATGTATGTATGTATGTATGTATGTATGTATGTATGTATGTATGTATGTATGTATGTATGTATGTATGTATGTATGTGTGTAGAATCGGATCTAGGGGGGGGAGAACTGAGAGCGAAAAAATGAGCGGGAAAACGACAGGAAACGTTTAACGACCGGGAGCGGGAGCGCAAGCGGGAAGGAAACGGGAGCGAAAAAGAAACACATTAGGTAAACCTCTAAAAACCCCGGGCAACGCCGGGTGCCCCCGCTAGTATATATAAATATATATTCTTTATTAAAAGTCAGCGCATACTTACACGATACAAGTTTTTGAAGACTTCTTTCAACACTACGAAAATTCTTTCGCACACTTTCAACCGAAAACAGTTCACTATTCATCATTTTATTTAATTTGCCGACGCGTTTCGGAGTACCTTTACTCTTTTAATAAAGAATGTTTAAAAAATGACTTGTTGCCAAAATACGTTATGATTAAATAAATATATATATACTGCGGGGTTACCCGGCGTTGCCCGGGGTTTTTAGAGGTTTTTCTAATGTTTGTCTCTCTCGCTCCCGTTCCCTTCTCCACTTTCCCGTTTTCGTAGCGTTCCCGGTCGCATTTCCGCTCTCGGTCGTTTTCCAGCTCCCGGTCGCTTTCCCGCTCAGAAGTTCTGTTATCGATTTTCTCTCTTGCTCGCGTTTCCTTCCAAGCTTGCTCTCCCGATTCCAGTCGCTTTCCGCGTTCCCGGTCGCTTTCCGCGTTCCCGGTCGCTTTCCGCGTTCCCGGTCGCTTTCCCGTTCCCGGTCGCTTTCCCGTTCCCGGTCGCTTTCCCGTTCTCGGTCGCTTTCCCGTTCCCGGTCGCTTTCCCGTTCCCGGTCGCTTTCCCGTTTCCGGTCGCTTTCCCGTTCCCGCTCACGCTTGCTCTCCCGTTCCCGGTCATGCTTGCTCTCCCATTCCCGGTCACGGTAGCTCTCCCGTTCCCGTTTCCGTTCCCGCTCATTTTCTCTTTTACATTCTTTCATAACTTCTGTTAGCCTATAAAACGCAAAATAGATTTGCTAAGACTATATATATATATATATGAATGTTTGTGGGTTAGTTTGTCTATTATAGAAACGGGAAAGCACCCGGAACGGACAGCGAGCGGGAACAGAAAAGCAAGCGTGAGCGGGAATGGGAGAGCAAACGTGAGCGGGAACGGGGCAGCGACCGGGACGGGAAAACGACCGGGAGCGGGAAAGCGACCGGGAGCGGGAAAGCGACCGGGAGCGGGAAAGCGACCGGCAGTGGGAAAACGACCGAAAACGGAAAAGCTAACAGGAGTGGGAAAGCAGGTGGGAAAGGAAACGGGAGAGAAAGAGACAAACATTAGAAAAACCTCAAAAAACCTGGGCAACGCCGGGTATCTCCGCTAGTACATACATAAACACACACACAGACACACATACATGCACATACACATACATACATACACACATACATACGCACATACATATATATATATAGTTCCCGCTCCGCTCCGCTCATTTTGTGACGGATTTCAAAATTTTTTTTTTTAGTTTTGATTTTCATTGACTCTCAAGGTTGTCTGAAAATTTCATTACGATCGGATGAATGGTGTAGCAATGCATAAAGGACATTAACATAAATACAAACATTCATTTTTATATATATAGATATATATATATATATATATATATATATATATATATATATATATATATATATATATATATATATAGATATATCTATATATATAAAAGAACATGTCCTGACTGACAGATGACTGACTCATAATCAACGCCGAGCTCAAACGCCTCATCCTAGGAACGTGAAATTTGGAACTTATATTACTTTTATAGCGTAAACATCCGTTAAGAAAGGATTTTTGAAAATTTTGCTCCTGAGGGGAAAAAACTGGAAAACAAACTTTTTTCTAAAAATTTTTTCTAAAATTTTTTTCTGAAATTTGGTATATAGATTCTTTTTGAAAAATAAAAAGATACGTGTTTCACCATTTTTTGAAAATTCGGTTTCCCGGACCTCAAATGTGGGTTGGAAAATTGGGTTATTTGGTTTTTAAAGTAGCTTCTACTCAAAAACTGTTAATGCTACAGGAGTAAAAATTAGTATTTAGTTTCTACTCCAAAAATAATGAAATACGTGTTTTAGCATTTTTTGAAAATTTGGTTTCCAGGACTTCAAATGTGGGGTGGAAAATAAGGCTAATTGTCTTTTATAGTAACTGCTACTCAAAAACAGTAAATACCACAGATGTAAAAATTATTATTTAGTTTCTTTTCTAAAAATAAAGATATACGTGTTTCACCATTTTATACAACTTTGGTTTCCCGGACCTCAAATGTGGGTTGGAAAATTGGGTTATTTGGTTTTTAAAGTAGCTTCTACTCAAAAACTGTTAATGCTACAAAAGTAAAAATTAGTATTTAGTTTCTACTCTAAAAATAAGGATATATGTGTTTCACCATTTTTTGAAATTTTGGTTTTCAGGACCTCAAATGTGGGGTGGAAAAAAGTTTCTTTGGTTTTTAAAGTAACTGCTACTCAAAAACTGTGAATGCTACAGATGTCAAAATTAGTATTTAGTATTTACTCAAAAAATTATGATATAAGTTTTTCAACATTTTTTTAAAAATTTGGTTTCCAGGACATCAAATGTGGGGTGGAAAAAAGGGTTATTTGATTTCAAAATAACTGCTACTCAAAAACTGTAAGTGCTACAAATGTAAAAATTAGTATTTTGAAGTTTTGTGCCGGTTAAAAGTAGCTAAGTTCAGTTTATCACCGCCGGGCCAAGCCGTTATTTTAGAGTCTTCACACGGGTCAGGCCAAACCTTAAATCAAAGTGGAACGGGCCGAGGTTTTTCACCAAGTATATAGATATTTTAGTGATTTTAGGGTCTTCAGTTGGGCCGGGCCAAACCTGAAGTCAAGGTGGGACGGGACGAAGTTTTTCATCAAGTATATAGAACTTCTAAGCCTGTAAGAATGGGCCGGGCCTAATTCAGACGGGCTGTGCCGGGCAAGGAGTTTGGGTTTTTAAAACGGGCTGGGCTAAGTTGTCGACGGGCCGAGCCGAGACCTAAAAAATTGATCTCTACTATGGATGCACGGTTCAAACTCTCTAATTTCATGCGAGCGAAGCCGCAACGGGCACTGCTAGTATATATATATATATATATATATATATATATATATATATATGGTTTTAGTACGGCAGACAGTTATCGTTTATCGTTTCTTGCTTGGCAATAAGAAAATGTCTGCGCCTGAGCTTTGTCGTTTGAATTGTGTGGTGTCGATTCATTGTTAATTGTTTTTCATTTTGTCGTTTTTTTTTCAATGATATAGTGTCCGCCAAGTTGATTTACTTTCCTGTCAGAGGTACGTAATTGCATTTTCGGTTCTGGTTTTTAGACAGTGGACGAAGTATCGTTTTTAACATTTTTGACAAAACTTCAGGACGTGGTCAAGTCGTGAAATATATTTGCTGTGATAATGACATCAAGCTCGAGGAGCAAGTCGTCCAAATAGAAGAATGGAACCAAGTAAAGCCAACAACAGTAAATAACCAGATTATCATTTTGAACAATTTAAAAAAATTTCAATTTTTTTTAGAAAATGACTTTTCCAATTTTTAGCTATTTGGGCAGCTTCCAGTGTTGAAGGTAGATGGACTTGATATACCTCAGTCCAATGCCATCATAAGGTATCTTGCTAGAAAGCATGGTTGGTAATTTCTTGTGCAAGTGTTTATCATTTGTCAAGAATTTTCTAGAAAGTTTTCCAATTATAACCTGTTAAGGTCATAGAATTAATGATTAATTATCAGTCTATAAATCTATAGGCTTGTATGGAAAGAATGATGCAGAAGCAGTTATGATTGATGCACTGAATGACCAAAAAGAAGACCTCAGGGTTATGTATGTCGACATGATCTACATGGACTATGTGTGTCATGATTTTATAGTTTTTTTTAAATATAAAAACCTATCGCACTCCAGAGTGCATTAGAAAACCATTTGCCCGTGTGCATTAGTATGAACACTCACGTGTGCATGAATATGAACACTCACATGTGCATGAATATGAACACTCACATGTGCATGAATATGAACACTCACATGTGCATGAATATGAACACTCACGTGTAATTATGTTTTAATGAGATGCACCAGAGACAACTGGCATCAACTCTCTGCTTGTAAAGATGCACCTTTATTTATTTTTTTGGATTTCAGTTTTTTAATGTCTAATGTATAATAAGGAACTTGTATATAAATTTGTTTGAAATGTTTTATATGTGCAGGAACTTGGGAAAGATGGTTTCATCCAAAAACTACCTGATCAACTTCAAGTCTTTGAGGTTTTTTTCGAAAAAATTATTATATGAGTTAAAGAATGTTGAGCCACCATCAGGGTGTTATTTTATCTCAATGATTTAAATCTTGCATGAATGTTGAGAAATTTTATAATTTGATTATTTGCTTCTTTTTTATAGAAGTTTCTCAGCAAAAACCATGGAGGAAAAGGTTTCTTTGTAGGAGATCATGTGAGTTGTTGTTCAAATTGATATAAAAAATGCTTTCTTGTGGTAGATTTTAGACTTGAATTGTTTAGTTTTTTAACTTGATCTGCATCTACAAAACAACTAGGTTATGCAACTAACTCTTGAAGTGTTCAATTTCTGGTGCAATGCATATTTTAAATTCAACTTTCAACAAAAAGTATTTGATAGGCACATGATGATGCTGGGTTTTTTCGTTAACTTTAGAGATTGTTTAAAAAAAAACTGGCATTTTTAATCGGTGTTTGTCTTCGCGGCTGGTTTTGGTTTATTTTAAGCTTCAATCAATTTGGTTGAGTATCAACCTTTGGTCATTTCTGTTATTTCTATTCAGATCAGCTTTGTCGATTATACTATTTTCGACCTTTTGGATAATCTGTTGATTTTGTGTTCGACATGTCTCGACGCCTTTCCACACCTCAAGGATTTCCACAAAAGAATGGATGCCAGAGACAAAATTCATGCCCTTAGGCAGACTGAAGCCTTCAAGAAACTTCCAGTTAATGGTAATGGAAAACAATAAAAAAGGGATGAATCAAGCCAGATCTCTCAACCTGATTACTCTTTTTATTATGAGTGTATGAGTGTTTTTTCTTATATGAAAATTAATCTAAATTTGAAATTTAGTACTGTCACCTGACTTGAGAATATGGCTTGAGTTATAATGGTTTAAAAAAATCATAAAAATAAATTATTTTTTGAAAAGTTTTTTTTTCTTATAGAGCAGTAAATTATGTTGTTTTTTTATAATAGTTCATAGTCCTTTACACCAAGTGTTTTAAGACTGAAATAGCTGTATGTAAGAAGCACATAAGTACTTCCTGTCAGGGATCAAAATTTGATCCTTTTAACTGTCCCTCCTCCTTTATCCAGGCTTGGGACTGGCTTGCAATTCGCGAGGCGGAGTTAGTAAATTATGTGAAAAGATCTGCTATTTATACTGCTTGTTATTATTATTATTATTATTATTATTATTATTATTATTATTATTATTACCTTTTATTTACATGCTTTATGCAATGTTCTCAAAAGCATGACAAGTTTCTCACATTGAGTTTTGGTTTAAATTAGTTCTACCACTTATGATAGGACTTTAATTAACATTTAGGATGATTTATGACAAAGCCTGGGTCCAACTGTGTATTATGTACGCAATAAAAATAAGCTATAGATTTTGACACACCTCCCCCCCTGTTGCAACTCGTATATTTTCAGACCCCTCTCCGCTATGGAAAATTCAAAATTTAAGTATTTTATTTGTTTTTAAATATTTGAATAGTAAATTAAAAAACAAAATAATCTGTACTAGTATCAACTAAATGCCTCAATTGCTAACGAGTCATATCGTAAAAACGATTACGATTAAATCGGTCTCTATTTACAATTTACTCGCTAGGCGTATGCGCGCGGATAAATTTGCAGATGAAAAATTCAAAGTTGAGGCATCTTAATAAAATTTATATATTTGGATAGATAATTCAAAAACAAACCAATCTGTACAAGTCTCGTCAAAATACCTAAAAAATTAACAGAGTAATTCAGTAAAAACTGTTCGACAATAACAGTTGCTAACTCTTCAAGCATTTTACATAGAAAATTTAAAGTTGGTGCACCTATCTTAATAAAATTTACATATTTGAATAGATAATTAAACAAGTAAATTAAAAACGAATTTTTAAAACCAATGCTCTTATATGTAATTAAAACACAAATTTTGCAATCAATTTTTTCTTATATTACTCTTTTATTTTATGTTAAAGTCGAAATATCTTAATTATATCGAAATATCGAAATTAATTAAAATTATCTAAATTAATTGACTTATTGTAAAACTAATAATTTAATATTGCATTGTCTTCTATTTTAAGCATGTATGCAAAATTTGAAAAAATCTATCATCAGGAAGTGACTCAAAAATTGATTGCAAGATTTGAAACAGACAGAGAAACAAACAGACAGACAGAGAAACAGAGACGACGAGTTAATAAAAGCATTGGTAATAATAATAAAAATATCATCAAAAAGCATCGAATTTAAATATCTCAACTATTTTCATGAAAATTTCGTACACGCTTGAGAATCGCGGTCAGTGAGTGTGGTTCGTGTTAACTTGGT
The DNA here is from genome assembly GCA_963978895.1 of Erpobdella octoculata. NCBI lineage: Eukaryota > Metazoa > Annelida > Clitellata > Hirudinida > Erpobdellidae > Erpobdella > Erpobdella octoculata. The sequence continues at coordinate 19,828,145 of OZ022246.1, forward strand.
AAAATAGTCTGCCAGTCGGTTAGCGTTTTGTGGTCAAGAAAACCCTCAAGAAAACCCTCCAGAAACCCTCAAGAAAACCCTCAAGAAAACCCTCAAGAAAACCCTCAAGAAAACCCTCAAGAAACCCCTCGATAAAATCCTCAAGAAAATTAACTAAATTAATTGACTTATTGTAAAACTAATAATTGAATATTGCATTGTCTTCTATCTTGAGCATGTATGCAAAATTTGAAAAAAATCTATCATCAGGAAGTGACTCAAAAATTGATTGCAAGATTTGAAACAGACAGAGAAACAGACAGAGAAACAGACAGAGAAACAGACAGAGAAACAGACAGAGAAACAGAGCCGACGAGTTAATAAAAGCATTGGTAAAAAAAATCAATCTATACAAGTCTCATTTAAGTGCCTAAAAAATTAACAGAGTAATTCAGTAAAAACGTGGCGTCTCAATACACTTTACATATCTAATTCAAAAACAAAACTATTTCTACAAGTCAAATCTAAAGGAAAAATACATAAACAGATTTCTTTAGTAAAAATTGTTTGTTAACTCTAAAAAACTGAAAATTTAACTAAGATAAACATAGAAATATCCACAAATTAATTCAGTAAAAACGTTTATCCTAATTATCATCATCACCAATATCACAGACTTCTTCATAATCATAGCTTTTGTAGACCTGTTTCTGAAGATAAAAGTGATGGAAGTCTTTCAGATAAAAAAAAATGTAAGTATATTTTTTTATTAAATATTACCAGATCGTTTATCGTTTCTTGCTTGGCAATAAGAAAATGTCTGAGCCTGAGCTTTGTCGTTTGAATGTGTGGTGTCGATTCATTGTTAATTGTTTTTCATTTTGTCGTTTTTTTTCAATTAAATACCACTACGTTTGTCTTTTTTGATTAGATCTGTTTATGATCAACTGCCGTCATCCAGCAATCTTCGAAGATGGAAGTTGAAAGACGATGATTCGTGCCTGTTATGTGGGCAATCGGAGACTCTCATTCACGTTCTTTCCTGTTGTTCGTTTTTACTTTCACACGGGAGGTACACTTGGCGCCATAACCAAGTACTCCGAAAATTGCTTGACTTCGTCAAAGAAGCGTGTAAGAAAGCAAAGACAAGAGGAATACAGCAGAAAAGGAAAATCTACTTTTTGAGAGAAGGCAATCTAAAGTTCCACAGGTTGAGATCTACAAGAGACTTTGAATGTGTGATGGGTGCTGCCGACGATTGGTCGGTTTTGGCTGATTTAGATGGCGAAAGAAAATTTCCAGAAACTGTGAGATCAAGCGGTTTAAAACCGGATGTAATTATATATTCTGACTTGGCCAAGACATTGCTCCTGATCGAACTCACTGTGCCATGGGAAAGTAACATGGAATCGAGCAATATTTTCAAAGAGGAGAGATATAGGGATTTAGCATGTGATTTGAATGCCAAAGGGTTCAAGATTGAAATTTTTGTAGTCGAGGTTGGCGTTCGAGGGTTGGTTAGCAGCTCAATGTTAAAACTGCTGAAAGCTCTTGGTTTTTCAAACCGAGAAAAAACTCGAGCCATCAAGGAGATTTCCCAGACAACTGAAACTGCATCTCTTTGGATTTTTGGCAGTAGAAAAAAGAAAGCGCTACAATATGAACACGAAATGGTTTAGCCTTGTTTACATTGAGCGATAATCGTTCCGGCGATTTCAAGTTTTGTTTCGAACAGTTTTCTGCTGAACTTTGAATTTTCGTGTTTCAAGTTAGGAATTTGGAAATTTTTCTTGCCGAAGGGCGTCCGCCTGATCAACGGACGTGGGCCCACCTCTCTTAAAAGCGTCAAGAAGTTTAAGGGCCGAAACGCTAAAAATGAGAGGTTCTTCTTCTGAAGACCTTCGGCGACGAAAGCTCGCAAAGAGTTATAACACACACATACATACATACATACATACATACATACATACATACATACATACATACATACATACACACACATACATACATACATACATACATACATACATACATACATACATACATACATACAAAACCGTCTAACAAAACCTAATGTAAAATTTATAAACAGTTTAAAAAGAAGACAAAAAAGGAATAACTGTGAAGAAGTGTAACATAAACACCTCGGAGCGTTGAGCATAATAAGCTTAATTGTGTGAAAGGAAGCAGCAAAACTTGCTTAACATTGTTAAAATTTTGAGTTCTGATCTGCTAAATTTTCACAATATATTATATATAAACATGTTAAAACACATTTGTTTTACAATTTATAACTAATTATATATGCGTTGTGTGCTCCTAGCAACCAACTCTCTCCATAATTTTGTCTTGGCAGTCATTTATCGATCGACAAAGGTTTTAAACCAGGTACAAAAATGTATGCATGAATGAACAGTCTACAAAAAAACAACTGTTGTACCTATATTCGAGTTGAAACCGTTGCGTTGAGAGAAGCAGCTTCATTGATTACATAACTTGATTGTGTTACTAGTTATTTATAGAAGAAAACCTGCCTACGTTGATTACTTGTTCAGCATGGCTACGAAATCATACCTACTTACCTACTCGTCGCCACAGCGGTTGACCCAACAGCAACAATTTGATGATTTTTTTTTAATTTTAAAGTATTTAATCAGTTTTTAGAGTTATTCTACAAAATTATGCAAGCCATCCGCCCCCCCCCCCCTCTGGAGACGATCTTTACTATTTAATACTGCCGCTTAAGTCATTCTCAGCTTTGTAGTGTCTGATGATCAAATCCTCAGCACGAGTGCTTCAGAGAAAAAAATACAGAAAAAGTGAGAGAGAATGAAAAGGAGAAGAAAGAGAGTGAAAAAAAGAAAGGGAGTGAATAAAATGTTTAATGTTAATTCTTATCGTTTGGTTTAACTAAATAAAAAATATATTCAAGATGACTAACAACGGGCTGCATAACGACAGTAATCAAAATTTAAATAAAAGACTAAAAAAAATTCAGCCTCCCCTTACGAAATTTCTGGATCCGCCGCTGAAAATAAAATTATTTCAAAAAGCGTTGCCGTTGGTGATAGTTATTTCTTTTACGTCAACATCAACGCGTTCTATTTATTAATTCACGTTAGTTCACTCGTTGTCATTCAGAGAGCCGAGCATTTGTTTACGTTACATATAGGGTATAAGTTCCAAAACTATAGGATCACATCACAATCACATCCAAGCTGCTGGAGCAAATTAAGCAAAATTTGGCATGGAGGTAGTCTTCATTAAAGAAAAGGTTTTAAGAAATTAAAAAAACTGCTTTTTATTTTACGTTTCATCGGATGCGAAACAAGAGAAAACAAAAAAACTCGGTCAACGGTGGTTAACCTCGTTAGTTAGATATATTACAAGCGTGAGTAGTTATTTTAAAACCACTTATTCAATATCGTAAATAAATAATGAATTGAAAAAAATCGTTTTTTGATTTACGCATATTTTCTGATGATGATAATAATGATGATGATAGTGGTGATAGTATTAAAGATGGTGGTGATGGTGGTGGTGGCGGCGGCGGTGATGATGATGGTGATGGTGATGATGGTGGTGACGACGACGATGATGATGATGATGAAGAGGACGACTACGACGAAGACGATGATGACGATCAGCCTAGCAAGTATTTTTTAAGCACTGCACTTGACTGCACTCAAAGTTTACAGTCTGCCAGAGAAAGGATTAGTCGACACGTAGTTATATATATTATATAATCGATGATGATGATGATGATGATGAGGATGATGATGATGATGATGATGATGATGATGATGATGATGATGATGATGATGATGATGATGATGATGATGATGATGATGATGATGATGATGATGATGATGATGATGGTGATGATGGTGATGGTGGTGATGGTGGTGATGGTGGTGATGGTGGTGATGGTGATTGTGATTGTGATGGTGGTGATGGTGATGGTGTTGGTGATGGTGATGGTGTTGACGATGATGAGAGCTATGCGGCGACAACGACGGCAACTACAACAACGGCGACGGCAATCTACATACATAATTTCCGACGTCTGTATGCATGTAGCCTATATGTACGTTACAAATTCGCAAAACGATGCGGCCACAGTGGTTAGCAGAGTCAGCTGTGGATAAAATGGGTATGTACAGGCGTGTAAAGTAAATTACGCAATTGCAAACCGTCATTCCTAAAAAAAAAATATCTGACAGTTCGATAAAAACCAAAAAACCGTCATTTATGTAGGAGTATTTCTAGTAATAATAAGACACTCTCTAAAGCAAGAGGTAGCCTACAAATTATTGGATATACCATGAGTGAGCCATGAAATACCTGTGACGAATAGTGTTTCAGATCTTGGTGTTGTGATTGATGCGGGACTGCAGTTCAGAGAACGTATTGAAAAAAGTTTAAATAAAGCCAACAGCCTAATAAAAGCAATAGAGAAAGTCTGAAAAAGGGCAACAAGGCATGTCCTGGTATGAATAAGGTCTGAGCTGAGTAGAAAGACTAAAGAAACTGAAACTGCATTCGTTGGTGTATAGAAGGAGGCGGGCAGTTCTAATCTTGCTCTATGATATAATGTCTGGTCGATTGCGGGAGAAGCATTGCCGTGTTGTGAAACTCTGCTGTCAACCATGTTAGTACATAAAGACTGCAGAAAGTTTTGCCTCAGTAATAGAGTTGTAGCTGACTGAAACAGTCTGTCAAGAAAAGTTGTTGAAGCGTCACACATTTCTGTGTTTAAAACTTTGCTTGACAATTACTATGGTGACATAGTTTATAACCGCTGATATTTTCAGTTTTGCTTAGAATAAATAGAATTTCGACTGTTTTTTGTTTGTTTGTTTTATTTCATGTATAAAAAATAAACGTATATTTTAAATGCTTTTTTAACCCTTGATGTAAAAAGGAGATAAAAATATGAGCTTTATCTTTTCTTCAGAGTAACCATTAAACATGTAAATATCGCATTTAAGAAATATATAGATACAACTAAAATAACACTTCAATAAAGTATTTATAGAACAAATTGTCTGCTTACACTTGAAACCCAAATGAATATGTGAAATGAAACAAGGCTGATTTGATTCAAAATTTAATCATTTCATTTCATTATTCTTCGAAAAAATATTAAAATTAGTTTTGCAAATGTTTTAAGCTTATGGGAATGAAAACAAATGTATTCGAAACATTTTTGACGTATCGCTTAATTGCACTTGAAAACTCGTGCGAAAATAATAACAATTTCTGTAATAAGTAGATTATGTCGATCAGCTTCTAATCCAAGCTATCTACGTTCAATCATCAAATATAAAAGTTATTTTAAAAATGTTTTAAATAAACAAAAATTATTATGATCAATCACAAATTGGTTAGCTGCTATCTCTATGGGTGGATCTAAATAGGGATGAGAAAATCAACCTGAATATAGTAACTATATTAAGATTTTTGACTTAATTATGGAAGATCAATATTTGCGTTCAAGCTTTAGTTTGAACATTTCAATAGCACAAGGCTAACTGATTGAGCCAAAAAAAAGTGATAAAATAAATTTTGACGACAGCTTAACTCTTTCAGGCTCCAGTGATATCACCACAATATTATTTTTACTAGGTCACAGCATAAACATTGAGGTTGAGTGGTTGTTGATTAAACTTCATCCAATTCAACGTGAGATTGAATCTCGAGCTGGTTTTTTAATTGGTTTTATATGGAAGCAAATTTTGAGAGATTTTTCAGGTTAAAGGAAAGCGATTATTTTTTTGCTATTAAAAAATGTTTCTCTTGACTTTTCGCTGGTAAACACGCCCGCTCACATATGGTGGCTATGTGGCATATCGTTAGTTATATCCACTCGAGAGAATTAGGTTGTGTGGCGAAAAGCGTCTTGAAATTTTATTTAAATTTAATCAAAGCTCTTTGAAGAGAGCATCAAGTGCTTTAAATATCAAACGTGAATTGTAGTAGACCATGACGAAATAGCTCGAGAGAGAAAACGTGCAGCATAATGGCCTGTCATTCAAAAGATGTAGGTCATTCGAAAATTTATTAACAGGTAAATTTGTGACCCAAATTAACTTCAAATCATCAGAGGCTTTACTCCTACGGGCAGAGCCATAAGTGTAACTGCTTTCCAGTCCAGTATATATATATTGGCTGGTAATACTGCGAAACTTGTCTGAATTTGAAGTCTCAGCATTAAAAAGTTTGTTTTTTTTTTTGTAGGAGACGACATAAAAAATTGAACAGTTTATTTATCTTGAGTTTTAAGAGACATTATGAATCAATTAATAATAGCAATTTTATTCTATTAATTTTAACGTCTTTTATAATTATAATTGATTATTAATTATTTATACCGACAGTGTCCGTCAAGCTGGTTTACTTTGCTGTCAGAAGTAATTTTCAATTGTTTTTCTTTTTTTCATGATATATGTTTTTAAGACTTCATTTAAAATGTTAAACTTCAGGCCGTGGCCAAGCCATCAGATATATGTGTAGTGACAATAATGTCAAACTTGAAGAACAGTTTGTGCCAAAAGAAGATTGGATGAAATTTAAAGACAAAACAGTCAGTTGTTTTTACAATACTTCATACAATTTTTTAGAAGCCATCAAATCTAATAGTTTATAACTATTATTGTTTTTTAGCCGTTTGGACAGCTTCCATATTTAGTGGCTGATGGACTTGAAATACCTCAGACAAATGCTATTATAAGATATCTGGCCAGAAAACACGGTTGTTTATTTAATAAATAGTTTTTAATATCAATATTAAATATCACATGAATATCGGGAATGTAAAACTGTTTTTTTAGGATTGTACGGAAAGACAAACGCCGAGTCATCGATGATTGACGCACTGAACGATCAACAAGAGGACGTTAGGGTTACCTATCTCCGAATGATCTACACAGATTATGTAAGCTGTTTAATGAATAAAATGATATTTATTTTGATTTCGGAAAATTTTCCTTGCTTCTGTTTAAAAACGCTGTTCTTAGAATTACTAGAACACGGACTTAGAATCCTCTAAACCGCATTAAACACTGTTAATAACAACTATCATAATAAGTGCAGATGACATTATGGCTGTTTTGATACGTCTAATTTTCTTCTTTCATTAATGGCTTTCGTACGTATAACTGGTATAAGTGGTATAAACTTCCCCAGAATCGATTTAGCATTGTTATTGAACATTTTTCTACGTAATTGAATAAACGTCGAAAGTTAAGACTGATCTTAACAATATTTGTTCCTCAAAAAAATTATTTTTTCGAATATTAATAATCCTGTTTTTTGTTTTATAACATTTGCAATTATTTTAAATTTTTAGGAAAATGGCAAAGAAGCGTTTGTTAAGAGCTTGCCTGACCACTTGCAGTTATTCGAGGTTCTTCGTTTTTTTTTGTTTTTTTAAATCTCTTATATTAACTTCACGTCGGTCTTGCTTGCTTGCTTGATTACTTGCTTGCGCTTGCTTGTTTGCTTGAATGTTTGCAAACCTTGAAAGTAAAATTTAATTAACTTCTCGTCATCCAATTGAGCTGAAATTTGTAATATAAGCTCATTTTTCATGACAATGCATTCTATTAAAGTTTTAAAAAAATTGAATAAAAAAATTGTAATTGAAAATAATAATAATCATATGTTTTAAAACAAAAAAATCAAATACAATTTTATATATGTTCACATATAGAAATTTAAAAATTGTCGTTTTAAAAGCAATTTTTTGCAATAAATCAAAAGCCTAGAAATCTTAAAATATAAAGGATTTGTGAAAAAGCCTGGTTCTTTATGGTCTGTTTATTGTTATTAAACTTGACTTTCATGGTTTGAATATTTGAATTTTTTGTTATATAGTTTTTGCGTTACCTATAGAGCCAAAATTTGGCATGAAATCACTTATTTAAATTTGCAAGTCCATAATCTTGTACATGATAGTTGTACGATATCAAAATTTGCTGGTATGAATTAGAATAAGTGGCGTCGCTTAGCAGCAAGGGTGGGGGGAAATAAATTGATATTTTGGTTGCATCTATAATTGGAACAACGGGACGAGCTGCCCCACGGAAATCAAATCATCAACTATTTTTTCTGGAAAAGTAACTAGGCTCTAAGAGATTCCTCGGCCTTCGACTCATTTTGTTTGTGTTTCTTCACCCAATTATGAAAATTTTTTTTATTAAAAGATAAGTTTTATTTACCGAATTACATGAATAAACAAATTCATTGCCATCAACACACTGTACGATATAGTTACAATCATTGTAAGTTACAATTCTGTACGAATGTCCTTTTGAAGATATTGTTTATTAAAGGTCGATATTCAGCCTTTTCCGTATTAAAAAATGCAAAACACGACTTCAGAGCTTCGATAAGTTTGGGAGTCAAATTCTAGCGTTTAAAAAACAAAGTGCTGCTAAGAATAAAGAATGAACAAAAAATATTTGGTACTTGATTAAAATATTTGCTAAATCTAAATGGATGAATGTGAATAAGAACTAAAAGTTTTTAGAAATGTAAAACAATACCAGGTTAATAATATCATAATTACTACGCCAAATTTGTCCCAATTTTCGCGATAATTCCTTTTACTTTATTTTTCTTTTTAATTTCAAAGTTTTAATTCTTAATCCGCGCGGCAACCCCGAAATTTCTATTCATTTCCGCGGTTTTCCCGCTGCATTAACTCCCATTTTCGCCGTCCACATTACCGTGCACACCTCTGCTACTAGAATAGTATCTTTCTTTGAATTATGTGATTAGATAAATTTAGATAAATAGCTTTAGAAAACAAATGTTTGCAAAATGTCTGTAGTTGTGAATAACTGGATAGTAGACAGTTTAGGTGCTCTCTCAACAGAAACTTATTTTTTGAGCCAGTGGTTATTTTATTCATTGAATTCAGTTGAAAATTGGTTCGATTTTAAATAATGTTTTTTTTATTTTATTTTATCGGTATTGCTAAAACTCATTTTTATTCATTTTTACAGAAATTTCTGGGCAAAAATCATGATGGAAAAAAATTTTTTGTAGGAGATCACGTGAGTCATTATACTTTTATATTCAAAAATGTAAACAATTTAAAAAATGACAGTAATTGCTGTGCTGTACAAAATAAAGTTATTTAGAATTGTCACTCTCCGGTTACGGATGTAAAGAATAAGTTATAGGCTTAGCTTTCTGGCTGGAGAATATACGTTTACGTTTGGCACTTTCTATATCTAACCCAGCGTACGAGTTTGTATGCTAATTTTATACAACATGGAAATCTTCTACAGATCAGCTTTGTTGACTACACTATATTTGACTTGCTCGACGATCTGCTGATTTTGTGCCCCACGTGTCTTGGATCTTTTCCACTGCTCAAGGAATTCCACAAAAGGATGGATGCGAGAGAGAAAATTCACGCAATTAGACAGACTGAAGCTTTCAAGAAAATGCCTGTAAACGGCAATGGCAAGCAATAAAGATACGTTGATCAAATTAACTGTCTGAAATCCATCAATGCCCATCACTAGTTGCGACTCAGAAACGTATCAGTGCAGTTTGATTTTTAATAAATGAAAAACGGAAAATCGTTGTTTTGTTTTGTGTGAAATTATTTACAAAGAAATACCGTATATAACGGCAGAGCTTTATATATATAGATACCTGGGCTAAAATAGATACAAGTCGTTTTATTGTGGTTAGTTCTGTCTAGCTTTTTTCATAACAACAACAATTATTGTTAATAAATTAAATAAACACGGTTTGTTACAAAATAATTGTTACCTTCTCATGTCTGTTTGGAATGCTTATTAAATTTGTGTATAATTTATTATAAGTATAAGAATACCTATTTAACAACTTGTGATCGGTGATTTCGAAAATACAAGCAAAAAAGTCGCAGGGATTTACTATTAAATTCGGATCAATTCAATTCAGATCAACACAAACATTTTGGAAAATCTCACAAACACATTGACGTTTGAAAGTCTATAAAAAGTCTTTGATATGTAGGGCGAGTTTGCAGAATAGTTTCTGAACCAGATGAGCTAAGAGCTAAGATGTTTATTTACTCAAATTAATAATAATAATAATAATAATAATAATAATAATAATAATAATAATAATAATAATAATAATAATAATAATAATAATAATAATAATAATAATAATAATAATAATAATAATAATAATAATAATAATAATAATAATTATAATAATAATAATAATAATAATAACAATAATAATAATAATAATAATAATAATAATAATAATAATAATAATAATAATAATAATAATAATAATAATAATAATAATAATAATAATGTTTGACAATATTTAGAGTGGCGTAAATCCTAAAGGACTTCAAGGCCACGGAAGGGTTCTTTGCAGAGGCAGCCATTTATAGGCGCCTACCCCTTTAGCAATGCGAGTGAACTCCTTGCTTAAGGGAGTTAAGCTGGTGACGCCGGTGAGGCTTGAACTGCCGACCTGACGATCGACAGGCGAACGCTCTACCGCTCTGCCACCAGCAGTTTTGTTTTTAAAGACAGTCTTCTTGCGGTTTAGAACCCAATAACTTTTTATTGGTTTTTTTCCAAATTAGTTTCTTTTAAGCAAAGACGCCTCCTAGCAACGACCTAGAACTTAGGACCTCCTCTGTTTCTATATTTTGACATCGACGAACAAAGGTTGGGGCCTGTCACATAATAAATTTAAAACTTGCTGTCACCTGTCAAATTTGCGACATTTCAGAATGAGTCAACGTTTAACATGGCACTTGCACTAGACTTGATTAGACTATCACTGTTCACATTTCATAATGGTTTGAGACAATTTTTGTTTAGCCAATTAAATGAAGAGCGCCTTTGAATTGACAAATTATAATGTTTTTCAACTTTTTTAAGGCTTAATAGTAACTACAAATTGCTTCGGTAATTTCATTTCCTGTCGTAGATCTTAATAATTCAGTTTGTTTTTCTGATAACCTCTTCTTTTATCGTTGCTTGTAACAGGCCCACATTAAACGAAGTGGGGTTGAATAGCGTGGTTAATAAAATCACTGGCGGATTCAGAAATTCCTGAGAAGGGGGTGCTGGGACGTAATTTAATTTTTTGTATAGAAAACTTTCACACTTTTTCTTCCAAAAAAAGCTGATGACCGGGGAAATAGTGGTAGGTAAGGACTTTTTCAAAATTCTCACTTCCCAGACAAGAATGGTCATTTCCAAAATATTTGTATTGATCATCAACTGGGGGGATGCATCCCCCTCATCACCCCTAGATCCGTTACTTCCAATGACCCATGAAAAATTGAAGCTCAAATATGTTTTCATCCTAACGCACTGTATTGATTAAGAGCAAGTTACAAACTTTAATATTTGAGACTAGCGGGGTGCCCTGCGTTGCCCGGGATTTTTCTATCGTTTTCTCTCTCGCTCCCGTTTCCTTCCCCGCTTGCTCTTCCGCTCCCGGTCACTTTCCCGTTCCCGCTTGTGACCGATTTAATTATTTTTTTACAAAAACCTTCCCCCATTGACTCTCAAAGTTGTGTGAAATTTTAATTACGATCGGATGAATGGTGAAGCAATGCATAAAGGACATACATATATACAGACAGACATTTTTATATATGTAAATCACAAAATAAGAAAAGTTCGTTTTAGAAAGTTGTCCCCCCACTTCTTAAAACGATGCAGTATTGCAGTATATCTCCCAACCAGCATAACGATTAAAACAATTATTTTAATAGCTCATAATATTCTCTGACGGCAATACTGCATACAGTGTTCTGTTCACCTAATTTTAGTGCGGTTTTGATGTAAAGAGAACAAAATACTAAATACCATCGTACGCGACAATCAGTTTGTATCGAAATGTGTCGCTACTCGCTACAGTTTATCCAGTTGATTGATCCGATCCTATAGAGCAGACAGAGCTCACAATAGTTCACATACAGGTGAATTTTTCAAACTATGCATAGGCCTTCGTTCAAAAATTTCATCGACAAGTCAAATTAATGGAAAAGAATAACTGAGAATAAAACAGACAATGAGTTTCTGTGACGTTATAGCCTTGCTATTCTAGCTATGGCCTCCCGCTTCAAAGGGGTGGAGTCAAGTGAAGTAGCTGCCTTCCAGTACACTATATTAACCTCTCATGCTAGTGTTCGCTGGAAGCTGTGTGGAGAAATCGTGTCAGTGGAAGAATAGGAGAGGTCGTACAAGCAAAAAGTTAGTAGTGGAGTTATGTTGTCCATAATTTGGTTTTAGTACGGCAGACAGTTATCGTTTATCGTTTCTTGCTTGGCAGTAAGAAAATGTCTGCGCCTGAGCTTTGTTGTTTGAATTGTGTGGTGTCGATTCATTGTTAATTGTTTTTCATTTTGTCGTTTTCTTCAATGAAATAGTGTCCGCCAAGTTGATTTACTTTCCTGTCAGAGGTACGTAATTGCATTTTCGGTTCTGGTTGTTGGACGGTGGACGAAGTATCGTTTTTAACATTTTTGACAAAACTTCAGGACGTGGTCAAGTCGTGAAATATATTTGCTGTGATAATGGCATCAAGCTCGAGGAGCAAGTCGTCCAAATGGGAGAATGGAACCAAGTAAAGCCAACAACAGTAAATAACCAGATTATCTTTTTAAACAATTTTTTTAATTTTATTTAGAAAATGACTTTTCCAATTTTTAGCCATTTGGGCAGCTTCCAGTGTTGAAGGTAGATGGACTTGATATACCTCAGTCCAATGCCATGATAAGGCATCTTGCTAGAAAGCATGGTTGGTAATTTCTTATGCAAGTGTTAATCATTTGTCAAGAATTTTCTAGAAAACTTTCTTATTGTAACAGGTCATAGAATTAATGATTAATTATCAGTCTATAAATCTATAGGTTTGTATGGAAAGAATGATGCAGAAGCAGTTATGATTGATGCACTGAATGACCAACAAGAAGACCTCAGGGTTATGTATCTCCGCATGATCTACATGGATTATGTGAGTCATGGTTTTATAGTTTTTTTTTTTAAATATAAACACCTATCGCACTCCAGAGTGCAATAGAAAGCCATTTGCCTGTTCGCACTCCAGAGTGCAAAAACCCCAAGCCAGTGAAAATTAGTTCTGCTGCAAAAAATTTCCATAAAAAATTATAAGAAGCTTTTTTCTATTTTTTCAAAGTAGATTTAAATACATTGAAACTTACAAGCACAAACCTTTTGATAGTCACCCTAGTTGAGGGGTTACAGGGGCATATGCAAACTAACTGATTTAGCAGTAGCTACAATTGAACAAGAGCCAACAATATGATATTTCATATATAAAGTTTTAATTGGATTGGAGTGTGAATATGCAAACAAAAAATTTTCATGTGCTTCTAGTAGAATAGACACTTCTTATTTGTTTATATGGGAATATTTCAATAAAACTTTTGTCAGACTATTTCTACTAATAATGCTTACTATGGGCAGTGGGCAGTTTTTTAGTTCTAAAAATATTTATCTGGTTTAAATATATTACAAAGTAGATTTAGAAAATATAGCATATTTTAATTTATTTGAAAAACTTATATTACTTGAATTTAACATTGTTTTAATAAACATGGGTTATTAGAAATAGATACAGTAAATAAATTTATAATACTTAGAAAACAAAGAATATTTAAAATTCGCATTAATTATAATGTTTTTGAGGACAATAGGGAATGAAAACCTATTATGTTCTTAATACTAAAAGTCTTTAAATTGTGAATAAAATCAAAAGTTATTTTAAAAAAAGTTTGTTAGATCATATTCTTTAATTTTTGTTGGTTTGAATTCATTAAAAACATTTAGTTTCTTTCTTATCTTATGAGTAACGTGGCGTTCATGAATGCATTATTCACTAGGGGATTGAAAGCTGGAAAGCAGCCAACATTCAAAGCTCAGCATGCCAAATTGTCATTGACATGAATATGAGACTTTTACATGTGCATGAGTATGAACACTCGCATGTGCATGAATATGAACACTCGCATGTGCATGAATATGAACACTCACATGTGCATGAATATGAACACTCATGTGTGCATGAATATGAACACTCATGTGTGATTATGTTTTAATGTGATGCACCAGAGACAACTGGCATCAACTCTTTGCCTGTAAAGATGCACTTTTATTTTTTTTGGATTTCAGTTGTTTAATGTCTTATGTATAATAAGGAACTTGTATATAAATTTGTTTCAAATGTTTTATATGTGCAGGAACTTGGGAAAGATGGTTTCATCCAAAAACTGCCTGATCAACTTCAAGTCTTTGAGGTTTGTTTCGAAAAAATTATTATATGAGTTAAAGAATATTGAGCCACCATTAGGGTATTATTTTATCTCATTGATTTAAATCTTGCATGAATGTTGAGAAATTTTATAAGTTGATGATTTGCTTCTTTTTTTATAGAAGTTTCTCAGCAAAAACCATGGAGGAAAAGGTTTCTTTGTAGGAGATCATGTGAGTTGTTGTTCAAATTGGTATACAAATGCTTTCTTGTGGTAGATTTTAGACTTGAATTGTTTAGTTTTTTAACTTGATCTGCATCTACAAAACAACTAGGTTATGCAACTAACTCTTGAGGTGTTCAATTCCTGGTGCAATGCATATTTTAAAGTCAACTTCGAGCAAAAAGTATTAGATAGGCACATGATGATGCTGGGTTTTTTCATGAACTTTAGATATGGTTTAAAAAAATTGCATTTTTTATCAGTGTTTGTCTTTGCGGCTGGTTTTGGTTTATTTTAAGCTTCAATCAATTTGTCGAGTATCAACCTTTGGTCATTTCTGTTATTTTTATTCAGATCAGCTTTGTCGATTATACTATTTTCGACCTTTTGGATAATCTGTTGATCTTGTGTTCGACATGTCTCGACGCCTTTCCACACCTCAAGGATTTCCACAAAAGAATGGATGCCAGAGACAAAATTCATGCCCTTAGGCAGACTGAAGCCTTCAAGAAACTGCCAGTTAATGGTAATGGAAAACAATAAAAAAGGGATGAATCAAGCCAGATCTCTCAACCTGAAATCTTAACATTTGATTACTCTTTTTATTATAAGTGTCTTTTTTATATGAAAATTAATCTAAATTTAAAATTTAGTACTGTCACCTGACTTGAGAATATGGCTTGAGTTATAATGGTTTAAAAAAATCATAAAAATAAATTAGCTTCTGAAAAGTCTTTTTTTTCTTATTGAGCAGCAAATTATGTGAACAAATCTGCTATTTATACTGCTTATTATTATTATTATTATTATTATTATTATTATTATTATTATTACCTTTTATTTACATGCGTTATGCAATGTTCTCAAAAGCATGACAAGTTTCTCACATTGAGCTTTGGTTTAAATTAGTTCCACCACTTATGATAGGACTTTAATTAACATTTAGGATGAAATATGACAAAGCCTGGGGCCAACTGTGTATTATGGACACAATAAAAATAAGCTATAGATTTTGACACCCCCCCCTGTTGCAACTGGTATATTTTCAGACCCCTCTCCGCTATGCGTACATACTTGCGCCGGCTTTAACTCTCCGCATTATACAAATGCATAAAACCACCATTTTCCCGGCTGGGGGCACACCCAAATAGTGCGGTGTCGAAAACTTTCATATTTTTTTTCTATAAAGAAGTCAGTTTCTTTATAAAAGAAAATAGACGTCGCTGAAGTTAGCGACATTAGCTAACTTAGCCTGCATTATATATGGAATATTCAAAGTTGAGGCATTTTAATTTTTTTAAATATTTGAATAGAAAATTAAAAAAAACAAAATAATCTGTACTAGTTTCAACTAAATGTCTCAATTATTAAGGGAGTTATATGGTAAAAACTATTGCGATTAAATCGGTCGTTATGTCTCTAATTACAATTTACTCGCTAGGCGTATACACGCAGTGTCATGATAAATTCCGCCCGGATAAATTTGTAGATGGAAAATTCAAAGTTGAAGCATCTTAATAAAATTTATATATTTGCAATGGTGTAGTGGAGGCTATACGGTCTCATACGCCGCATAGGCACAGCTTTTTTGTTCATTGTTCCGTATAGGCACAGCTTTTTCCACTTCATTCTCCGTATGGGTAAAAGTTGGAAAATAAAGTGAAAAAAAACTGTGCCTATACGGAACAATAGAATTATCCACAGAGTAATTCAGTAAAAACGTTTATCATAATTATCATCATCACCAATATCAGTGAATATCACAGACTTCTTCATAATCATAGCTTCTGTAGACCTGTTTCTGAAAGGAAAATTGATTGAAGTCTTTCAAATGACAAAAAAAATGTGAGTATATTTTTTTTATTAAATATTACCAAATTTAGTTTATCAACAAAGTATAACTTACATCCGGATGGCGCACCATTATTAATGAACGCTGAGCACAGCTAACACGTAAAGGTCATGCTGTCGAACTCAGCGTTGCTGAGCATCAATTTCTTGCACTCCTGGTGTACCCATCTTTTGCAGAGACGACACTGCACCCAGTCGGAAGTTCGATGACTGGAACAGTAGACGCAGTAATCGATCATTGGGTCCGAAGCAATAAGAATGGATTGGATATAATGAATCCTCAAACTGTCCGGTTTAGCTCCGCTTGCAGACTTTGCCCTCTGTCTAATCGACAAATAAACTCAGCAGCGATCGGTCGCTGCTATTGCCCTGGCGGTTAGCCGTGGAAATAATCGGTAAAATTGCTACTAAGCCGGCAGTCCCGCCGTATGTCTACTTAAAATTAAACCCTAACCCTATCCCTATCCCTAACCCTTTAGAAAATATGTACATCTTTATCAATTAATCGAAGAATCAATTGTTTTGGCAAAACCGCCGGCTCAGTAGCAATTTTACCGCTTATTGCACCGGCTACCGGCGCCTGCTGCCTTGGCAATAGTTATAACGCAAGCAATCCAACTCTTCTTTGATCTCCAAAGCCATGTTTGTATAATTTACAAAATAAGGGCTTTGTTGATAAAGACTAAATAGGTATACCGGTAGTTATATCTATAAAATATTCTTGAAAATCGTGCACCTCTGCTTCCGGCAAGACCTCCAACTCTATCTGAGAAGTTTCTATTAATTACCATAAAGTCTTTATCTAGGCATTTATGCCGTTTTTTACTCAACAAACAATACAAAAAACATTTAATAACATATTCAGCTAAATTTTTTGAATGTGCTTTTAAATACTCTACAATAAAAAAATCAAAATTAGTAAATATTTTAAATTATCCTCAATTAAAAACGGTATTTTTTCATTTTCAGTTTATTAGAGTTTTTTGCTGAATTTCCAGAAAATATATAATCTAAAATACTAGTAAATTTAATATGAATAAAAAATGTTTGAATTAGCGAAAATCAGAATATTGCAGCTTTTTTAAATTCATCTTAGCTGGAATTAAGAAAACGAATACAATCTCTTTAAGGCGCATTCAAGAAGTGTCAACGATCCTCAAAAGAACAACAAGCGGAAACGTGACAACTGCCCACAATTCTTCTCGATGACAGTTAAGAGTCGTGCGCTCCATCAAATGCAAATTGCTTTTCAGAATTTCTTTACACCGCCGGATATTTCTGGCGTTTTCATGGATTGCCATCGATTCTTATAACAGTTGTGCTGCAGAAATGATGGTTTTCTGTTCTTCGTCGGTCAACATCTGCGGCTATTAGTTTTATGCATTCCGCCAAAGTAGTTGTTTTACTTGAGGTGATGCAATTAATTTTCAGCTGCCTTTTATTTCTTATTACGTGATTGTGACCTTAAAAAAGACTAAAAAACATAATTCAACCAGCTCAAATTGATTTGTTTCAAAATTGGTGATTATTTTATGAAAACACTTCCCAAAGTTACGCAGCATTCAAATATTACATGCTGAAGTTGTATTAAGTATTTTCTGTTGAAGATTACAGAAACTACGAAAAGAGGCAAGCCATAGAAGTTATAGATCATTTTTGCAAGAGGTATAACATTAGAGAAAACAAATAAACAATAAATAATTAAGTATTCAATTATACTTGAAGTGTACTAAAACTGAGAAAAAGACAAGTCATTCAATAAATCAATACTTTCAAGCAGTCATTCCCTACACATAGTGCGTGAATAATTTCCACAGTGCATGATTCATTTGCACACTGCATGGTTCATTCACACAGTGCATGATTCATTTACACACTGCATGGTTCATTCACACAGTGCATTATTCATTAACACAGTGCATGATTCATTCACACAGTGCATGATTCATTCACACAGTGCATGATTCTCTAGCATAACGGAAAGAGATAGTCATCTCCAACATTTAGCACACATTTTTTACTTTCGATCTATTCTAGCGCATCTTTTTGCAAAAAATGAGAACAAGGGCATTTACATTTTCAACCAAAATTTAAAAGACTCACAAACCATGATGTTTCCACAATTTTGAGACCAAAGTATTTAATAAGAAAAGAGTTACAGCGATTGTATAGCAGTGGGAATGCAATTTCTCACCGACTTATGACTCTTAATATCTCACAGTAATCGAATAACGTAAGCGGAAAAGAAGTTTAACTCGATAAAGTATATAATCTCATCCAATAAGCAGAAATGGTTTCACTTTCGTATCACGTCATATTAAGTTATTATTTTTTCTCGAGTGACAAAACTCGTCGACTTTAATAGCGTCATCATCATCATCATCATCATCATCATCATCATCATCATCATCATCATCATCATCATCATCATCATCATCATCATCATCATCATCATCATCATCATCATCATCATCATCATCATCATCATCATCATCATCATCATCATCATCATCATCATCATCATCATCATCTCTCCCCCAGCAGATCACTATCATCGTTTCTCTGTCCCTCCCTATACTTGTATCTCTTCATTTTCAAAAACTTGCCATCAACACGATTCTGTTTTGTACCTCTCCACTCGAAAGTGAAAGAACAAAGCAAAGAAGGCTCACTTTCATCTCGAGGGCATGACCCAGTGACGTCAAGACCACGTGACATAACCGTGCAAGCGGGAATTTCATCGTACGAACGTAGAAGTGTGCACGCAGGCAAGAACGCGTTGTGGGTTTTTATGCATGCTAAATGTTGAATCATCTTCAGTTAGCACAGTTTAATTTATGGCACTGGTATTGTTAACTCAATTATTTTAAACATTTATTCTTTACAGGTTCGTTCCGTTAGCGCTCAAGAGAAAACGACTTGAATGAATGTATCCGTCAAACACTAACGATTATTCATAAAAAAACCCCAAAGAACCTTGCCATATTCCACTTACATCAGATATGCATGCATGCATTCCATTTGCATCAATTATGCATGCATTCATTCAATGCACTTTTTCTTTTCTATAGCATTTTCTTGATTGCTGACGTTAGGAAGAAAGAAACGTTTTCTCTACAGCAGGTGTCCAATTAAGAAAACACTTTCTAAATTATAACTAGAGACAACGCAAATAATTTATATTAAGTTGCTTTGTAGGAGGAGTCGATGAAGAATCGAAAAACAAAAAATATTTTTAAATTACCATGGGCTTATGTTAACCTTTAAGGCCTACTATGGATGAACTATATTCGACCGCATCCCCCTTTTGCATATAAAAAATAAAAATTAAAAGTTTTTTTATTCGATGTATTTGATGTTGTTTCCAACTGACGATATCAGAAGAACAAAGAGTGATGTTTGACAAGGCAATTCGCATATCATCACCGACCTCCAATCGATTTTTCTGCCTGGTTTTTACATAAGCCAAAGCAGAGAAGCCAGTCTTGCACAAGTAGGTAGTTGCACAAGTAGGTAGTTGCAAACGAAATGATGACGACAGCACGCTTTTGGCCAAAGTTGGGTAATGAAAAAGAAAAGAAATTCAATAAGAGATAGTTAATAATGAACCAGCAATAACAAAAATACCTAATTGAGAGCATCGAAATTCGTCTAAGATTTTTGTTGTGAAATGACCTTGATAAATGGGTTGCGCAGTTACGTTTTTGCCAGGATTTTTATAGGAGAGCACAGGATGCGTACTGGCAAAATACGATTGCGGAGAGTGCAGGAAACGCAAGCAAGCTGTGGAGAGATTTGTCTGCCGTGATGGGAAAGAAACGATCTTTCATTCTTCAGGATGGTCTGACTGCAGAGCAATTCATGAGTTCTTTTGAGAAGAAGGTCACGGACGTCCGAGCGTCTACCCTTGATTCGGATACGCCTGAGTTCAACACCTTCTCTGGAGAACGTTTCAGCAACTTTGCGACTCTTACTAAGGATGACGTCAGGGACCTAATTAAGAACTCTCCAAACAAGTCATGTGGTCTAGACCCGGCGCCAACATGGCTCATCAAGGAATTTTCAGAAACCTTGGCCCCATTTGTTACAGATCTGTTTAATAAATCGTTGGACACTGGTCACTTTCCGGTCCCATTCAGAGTGGCCGAGGTCACGCCAATCTTGAAAAAATCTACGCTGGATGTTTCTCTGCCTGCCAGTTATCGCCCAGTTTCGAATCTTCAGTTCATCTCTAAGGTTTTGGAACGGGCGGTTAACAAACAAATTCAACATCACCTGGATGGACACAACGTTCTACCGGAGCATCAGTCTGCCTATCGGAGGTGCCGTTCGACGGAAACTGCATTGCTCAAGGTTACTTCGGATGTTCTCTTGGCAACCGATCGAGGGATGGTAACACTGCTCGCTATGCTCGATCTCAGCGCTGCATTCGATTGCGTTGATCATGGAATCCTCGTGACCAGATTGGAGCGTACATTTGGCATTGATTCTGTTGCTCTTCGGTGGATCGGTTCGTATCTTTGCGATCGGAGGCAGTGTGTTCGTTATGGAGGTATCCTTTCTGGTTGGTCCTCGAATGTGTGTGGTGTTCCACAGGGTTCAATTCTAGGACCGCTACTCTTCATTGCATACACTCCAGATGTTTTTGCCCTGGTTGCTCAACGTGGTTTCAATATTCATGGTTATGCTGATGATCTACAAATCTACGATCATTGCGGCACTGAGAGTATCGGTGCGCTCGCGGACAGATTGGACGGCTGCGTTTCGGAGATAATGGAATGGATGAAATGCAATCGACTAAAGTTAAATGCCTCCAAGACAGAGGTCATTCTACTGGGATCCTCTAGACGTCGGTTGCACTGCACCTTTGACGAGATCAATATAGCTGGAAACATCATTCGTCTCGTCGATAGGGTTCGCAATCTTGGGGTCATCATAGATTCTCAACTGACTTTCAGCGAACACGTTGCAAAATTGGTCAACACCTGTTACTACCATCTACGACAGATGAGGTCAGTTCGCAAATCGCTCACGGTCGATTCTTCGCATGCACTTGCCCGCGCTTTGATCTTGTCTAGACTTGATTATTGTAATTGTCTACTCAGTGGAATACCGGATCTGTTAATGAGGCGGCTTGATGGTGTCATGCGTGCCACGGCTAGGCTGATTCTCCGATTGCCTCGATACGGTCATGTCACTAAAGCGATTCACGACCGACTACACTGGCTGAACATGCAGGCGCGTATCGACTTCAAGCTATCTCTCACTGCGTACCGATGCCTTCATGGTTCTGCGCCGTCATACCTCTCCGGTCTGTGCATTCCGGTGACTCAGTTTCCTGGCCGATCTCACCTTCGCTCGGCTTCTTCCGGTCAGCTTCTTGTTCCTTCCTGCGGAACCAGGACGTTTGGACCGAGGGCTTTTGCAGTTTCTTGTCCAACTACCTGGAACAATCTACCGATTGAACTTACCGATCCGGCGTGTGTTGATAGCGTTTATGTTTTTAGGAAACGACTTAAAACTCATTTTTTTCTCCGCATGACGAACGGATATTGACCCTTTTTGTTTCTGATGTGTGTTTCTGTTCGTTCGTTTATTTTGGCACTGCCGCCTCGTGCTCTGAGA
Source organism: Erpobdella octoculata (assembly GCA_963978895.1). Classification (NCBI taxonomy): domain Eukaryota; kingdom Metazoa; phylum Annelida; class Clitellata; order Hirudinida; family Erpobdellidae; genus Erpobdella; species Erpobdella octoculata. Next base: position 19,850,082 of record OZ022246.1, read on the forward strand.
AATTTTTCTTTTTAGAGAGCACGTTAAATAAATAAATAATAATAATAATAATAATTTCATTTAAGGTCGATGAGGTCGTTTTGTTAAACACCGTCACTATTCATTATTCATATAATTTGGATTAAAAGTAAAAGGATTGTAAGTCCATGACTCAATCTTCTGTTCGTCACGATCGAATTGATATGATACAAAATAATACAGCGTCCGATTTGTTATCACCAGGATGAACTAAAATTAACTTACCTACAATTGACAATTATGGACTAGTTTCTTAAGGTGATTGGAATCTTGAATCTCGAATCCACTCTGGGGTTCAAACCTGTTAACACCTCCCTCTGCTTCGATCAAACTTTCCAAAATAGAACAATTGCAGTTGTAGCCTCTCTCACAAGCTTGATCTAGAGTCTCAATTTTGGTTAAAATAACGACACCTTTTCTCTGGCATTCAGGGTGGTAAGATGAGCTCCTTGAAAAAACAGATTCAAATCATTTTAAGTGACTGAAGATATCGGCAAGATAGTCAAGTGAATGAATAAAAAACGCGTAGTTAAAAAATAACTGAAGATCTTTATTTTTTGGAAAAATATGAAAATAGCTCCACGAACCAAGTCAAAACTTTTCCGCGTGACAGCCATCTACTTTACAATGTGGTACAGGGAAATGCTCTGGTTCAAGATCTTGACACAAAATTTTGAAAAGGTGGTGGTTTAGAGTTTGAGCTCTGATAAAATTGAAAGTTTTGACGGCCCAAATGAGATCCTCCAAAAGGTTGAGTGATGTGGTTACTAAGCTGATCTACGTCGAAACTTGACCGGTTTTATCTGACTGACAGTGGCAGGAGCCATAACAAAAAAAGACCCATAAATGTAAGAGCGTTGCCAAAATGAGAAACGCCATTAACTATCTGATTAATTTTCAAAGAAAATAAAATTTGTATAAATTATTTTGTAATTTTTTCAAAATTATACTTTTCGCGCTTGCCGAATTAGAACGTACATACATACATACATCCCACTTTTTGTCATCATGGAGTTTTTCCTTAAGTAAAAAAACTTTTCCTTATCAAACCTCCCTCAATACAAGTTATCTACTTATATAATCTCCCAGCCTCGCTCACTCACTGGCTGGATCTGGAACGCTGACTCATGTGGTTTAACAAATTGCTCATCTTTATGCAATCATAAACAGTCGTGCAAACGCTCATACACATAACTAAACCACCTGTCTAGCAATGAATGGTTTTCGATATTTAAAATATTTAATCACAAAATAATCCTGTTTTACTTCAATAAGGAAAATTGTAACCAGACTTGCAAACGCACATACACACGCACATACACACGCACATACAAACGCATATACACATAACTAAATAAACTGTCCAGCAATTGTTTTCGAAAATTTCGACATTTAAAATATTTAATCACAAGCCCATCTTTTTAGGCGTTTTTGGAAACTTATTTTCTAAAAAGAGAGCTTAATAAAACACTTTGGCCAACTGGTTGACTGCCTGGCGAGGAAACTCGAAAACTAGACACTTTAGAAAGTTCTAATTTTTTTTTTCATAAAATTAGTGGCAAAAAGTTATTCCGAAGAAAATTATTCCATTTGCTCTCATCTTCGATTATAAATTATTTGTTTCGTAGGTAGAAATTGTCGACTACTTCAACTGTCTTAAAACACCTGGTGTAAAGAAATATGAACTATTTAAAAAAATGTAATTGGTTAAATTAAACAAAGTCTGTTTAAAATTTTTTTTTATTCATAAATCGATGTCAAATCAAGTGCGTTTGACTTGTTCTAGTAAAGACTGGCAAAGAAAGTTAAGAATCGTATCGCTATTCGGAAATATTTTGGCATTTATAAAAACAGCATTACTAAGTTAAAACTAAGTCAACATTAGGTTTGCAAGGCAACGACTCACTCACTTACTGAAGCAGAAATACATACACGCACACACGAACGCACAGGCAACACGACGATAACATCACGTACATTTACAACATCACACATCCGTACAGGCGTCACAAACAGAGAAGCGCGTTGAACTGCAGATTGCAGATCTACTGGAATTAAAGAACATCGCATCTGAAGAAACGATAAATTGACATTATTCCCATCTTCAAGTCGGACAACGACTTACAATTATTGAACATAAAATACAATTGTAAATAATAAAACAATCCGATATATAAAATCAGAGAATCTATAATTAATCATCGATACTTAATTGTTTGTGAAACCTTAAAAACTAACAGAAAAAAAATTTCAAAAAAGTTTATGTATTCATTTTTATTTAAAAATTTAATTTTGTTTTGAAACATGGAAAGATCTTCTCGATTCTCCTTTCGTCGGAAAAACAGTCAACCGCAG
>OZ022246.1:19857454-19868584 GCA_963978895.1 Erpobdella octoculata
CTCACTCACTCACTCACTCACTCACTCACTCACTCACTCACTCACTCACTCACTCACTCACTCACTCACTCACTCACTCACTCACTCACTCACTCACTCACTCACTCACTCACTCACTCACTCACTCACTCACTCACTCACTCACTCACTCACTCACTCACTCACTCACTCACTCACTCACTCACTCACTCACTCACTCACTCACTCACTCACTCACTCACTCACTCACTCACTCACTCACTCACTCACTCACTCACTCACTCACTCACTCACTCACTCACTCACTCACTCACTCACTCACTCACTCACTCACTCACTCACTCACTCACTCACTCACTCACTCACTCACTCACTCACTCACTCACTCACTCACTCACTCACTCACTCACTCACTCACTCACTCACTCACTCACTCACTCACTCACTCACTCACTCACTCACTCACTCACTCACTCACTCACTCACTCACTCACTCACTCACTCACTCACTCACTCAAAACTAAAAACGACGTTTAATTATTTTATTTGTGTTTTTTGAGACATTTTAAAATTTTAAAATACACATTAAAGTCCACGGGAAATTCAAAGTCAGTAAATTTATTCTAGACCATTCAGAAGCATGAAAAGTCACATTATGAGTGGCCTGGTAATGATTTCTTATCCACAAACAAGCAAATGAAAATTGCGTATTCCAAGGATGTGATTGCTGTAGAAATCATGGAGGAGTTTCGTTAAGAAGTTAGAAACGCGTCTCTATTGGACGTTCATGATGGAATTTGAATGAAACGATTTTAGAAAAAAAAGTTTTTTTCTTCTATCAGCTGATTTAATTGTTTACACAAATAACTAACGTTGTTTTATTACTGGGTCCGTGCGTGGCTGAGGGCGTTCACCTCTACCCTATCATCCCGCTGTATAAATTAATAGTTTAAACTCCCTAGAATGCTACCTTAAAAAATGATGAGTGTCTAGAGTTCGCAGCTTGTTTATATAACTTTTTTCTATCAAAATTAGATCTTTTTTTATTCTTATGGATGAAAATAAAATAGCTGTCAATGCTCAAACCAAACCACTTCTTTCTACACGTCGAAAAGAATAAGTTACTTCAAAATCCAAAAATTCCCGATTTGATCTGCTATGAAGGAAGAAGTCATCATGCAACCAACAATGCTGTTCTTTATTATAATGGGAAGTTTGTAAATAACTGCTTGTTTCTTTGCTTGCAATTTTTACGCAAAAATTAAATACCATCATCATCATCGTCATCATCATCGTCATCGTCATCGTCATCGTCATCGTCATCATCATCGTCATCATCATCGTCATCGTCATCGTCATCGTCATCGTCATCGTCATCGTCATCGTCATCATCATCGTCATCGTCATCGTCATCGTCATCGTCATCGTCATCGTCATCGTCATCGTCATCGTCATCGTCATCGTCATCGTCATCGTCATCGTCATCGTCATCATCATCGTCATCGTCATCGTCATCGTCATCGTCATCGTCATCTTCATCGCCATCGCCATCGCCATCGCCATCGCCATCGCCATCGCCATCGCCATCGCCATCGCCATCGCCATCGCCATCGCCATCGCCATCGCCATCGCCATCGCCATCGCCATCGCCATCACCATCACCATCACCATCATCATCATCATCATCAATATTTTTCTACCTTTATTGAATGAATACTTAATACAAATGTAATTGACAATTCTCAGTTATATTTTCAGACGCAACATTGTTTGTGGTGTTTTATGCGGTGATGATGGAAGTGAATTTCTAGCCTTTAGTGTAAATGTGTACCTACAATATGAGTCCGTGTGCATGTTAAAGTGTGCACAAGTGTTTGTGTCTCTGTGAATGTGTACATGTACGTGAGTGTATGTTTCTGTGTGCATGTATGTGAGTGTATGTGTCTATGTGACTGTGTGCATGTATGTGAGTGTATGTGTCTATGTGTCTGTGTGAATTTGTGCATGTATGTGAGTGTATTGTCTGTGTGAATGTGTAGATATGCGTGTGTGTATGTGTCTGCTTAAATGTGTGCATGTACGTGAGTGTACTGTCTGTGTGTCTGTGTGAATGTGTACAATAGTGTACATGTTCCTCTCCACGTCTGGAGCATAACAATGGGTCAACATACAAGAAATGGTAGTAAGAAGTGATGTGCAGTCCTCCGTGAATTGCACACAAGGATGAATTGGTGGAATTTAAAGGACCTTTAAGTTTTATCGTTTTTGTTCTTTATTTTCCATTTTATTACATCGGTGGAATTTTATGGTTAAACTTTCAGTTTCGTTTTAAATTTGAAATTTTTTTCGAGTGCGTTTGTTTTCATTTCATTTAATTGTTATTATTGCAAATTATTTATTAATATTTGTAAACAAATTAAAATTTCAAAAGCTATCATAATTATAAACGTTTAAGAGACTCATTTCCATGAAGTTGCTACTAACTCAACGATCACGTGAATGACAGAAAGTTTAAAAAATAAGAAATAAAGGTCACTTAAGGTCATTCCATAAAATTTCCACTTAACGATACAAAGAAATACTTTTCCTTTTCTTTCCAGTACATTTAAACGTTTCAAATATTTATTTGACCGCCTGTTTGGACTAGGACAGAATTTTAAATTCTGAAACCAGGTACAACATTAAATAACAAATTTCCTTTTTTGAGAAAACCAACAAATAAAGAAATAATTGAGATGTCATCGTGACGTTTCTTATATCAGTCGAATAATACAGGCAGATACTAAGCAAGATAAGCAGTTTTATAAGCCACGTCCAAGCCGTGTTTGAAATCAGATTGCACCGAGTTTGGCACTCGTTTCACCGATTTATAAGAAGAAACTGATGAATTTGTTATTAAAAAAATAAAAAACTATTTATTAAAAACAATTTTGATTTTTTAAAAGAACTATGTATCATGAGAATGCTGAGCAGATATCGCTTGGAATGGAAAGCAGCGTGTAATATTTGTAAAATGTGTTTTATTTTCTGTTTTGCTTAGAAGTTAACAGTTTTTGCTTAAACAATCAATTTATAGTTTTTTTCTATGATAAAAATATAGGTTTCTAAGCATGGGCTAAGTGAAGTTTCAACATTTATGGAATTTCAAAAAATTTAAAAGCTAATTATAATTGCATGGAACCCAGGATAAGAAAATAACTAATAAAAATTCATAATTAAAATAAAATAATTTTTATATTTAAAAATCTAAACAAGAAATGAAATTTTGATTGATTAAAATTTCACTAATCATCATCAATAACAAAAATTTTGATATTAAGATCTGTAAACAAAAACTATGTTTTATATTTTTTGCATGTTATTTTCAGGATGAAAATATACAGTCATTTCATTATTTATTAATCACAACATTTTCTTTTCTTATACAAACTTCGAATACCGTAAGTGTTTATTCTGGTATTATGGCAGAGCAAACTAAGATTGTGCATCTTAGACAAACTATTTCCAAAGCTGCCAATCAAGAAACAAGAAACAACTTAACGGTAATTGACTTATCAGAATATTAGTTGCACAGGATCTGATTATAAACATAAGATTTCAGGTAGATGGGTAAAGATTCACAGAAATTAACTCTAAAATCTGTAGTTATACAATTCAAAACTGTATTAGCTGCTTAAAGAATAACTTTTGTTTTTATAGAGACGGATATTGTATAAAATTTTAGAATATTCCATGATGAATCTCGACTAATATTCAAACACGTTTCTTTGATTGCATTTTTTTTTACTCATGATGATTTGTAGATTTTCGATTTCTTCTCCACAAGTAGTTTTTTTTATAGATTTTCCAACTGTTGTTCTGTAAAAAATTTCTGCCTTATGAGGGTAAGATATCGATCGTTCATGATTTTATGATCGTTTATGAAAAATGTGAAGTAAACTCGGTTATCACGCGTAGCCCTGTTTTTTATTTTCCCACAATCTTTATATTTTTTGGCACAAATTGAACACGAAATATTTTTTATGCTAGTCTAATAACCTCTAAAAAAAAAAACAAATTTCAAATATATTTTTGCTGCAGTGTATGACTGTTACGACACAATGGCTTGCATTAGAGTCTGCTGCTGACAATGTTAGTGTTAGTCCGCGAATGCTTAATGACTTTGTCTCGTCACCTCTTTTATTGAATGCATATTTCTTTAAATATCTTGTTTTCTGCTCCGTGATGTTTAACTCTATTTAGAATTTGTACTCGGAAAATAAAATTAATTGCTGATTTCTGATATCAGGTATATGGGTGGCGAGCGAGGTGTTGAACCAGGTACATTTTGCTTTAAAATCAAATGCTCCAACAGCTCAGCCATTCGAGCAATAAACTCATAATTTGAAAAAATTAATTCAAACCAACTAGAATTTGTGCTTTGTCATTACTTAAGTTAAAACATCGGTTTTTACGATTGTAGTGTTTAAAAAATTCAACTCAAATATGAAAAATGGTTGAAATTAAATAAATTACTATTTGTATTTTTGTTTAATGTAAATTTAATTTGTTCACCACAGCATAAAAAAATTATTCGACATCATATCTTCATAAATCAAAACTCTTGTTTAAAATTCAGAAATTTAATAAATGTTTGTTGATTGAATCGAAAAAATATTAGCATTAAGTTTTTACTTTAGAAATGCGAAAAAGCGACCGGGAACGCGACGGGAACGGGAAAGCGGGGAAGGAAACGGGAGCGAGAGAGAAAAACATTAGAAAAACCTCTAAAAATCCCGGACAACGCCGGGTGCCCCCGCTAGTATATATATATATATATATATATATATATATATATATATATATATATATATATATATATATATATATATATATATATATATATATATATATATATATATATGCTTATAACACTCTAGGTTAATGATACCAAAACACCATGCAAAATTCCGTTTTTAAAAAGACGGCGTCTGTTTGAAAATCCGAAAATTTTAGTTATGAAAATGCCAATGACTGATTAGATTACTATGAAAAATTTTCATTGAGACATTTCTGACAACTTATTTTTATTATTAAGCGTCAAAGCTTATTGTTTCAGTCAAAACTTGCATCGTTTTGGTCATCTATGATCAATTCTTGTGGCTGTAATCCTCGAGCCTTATGGCGGCAATAGATACCTTGCATCAGTAATCATCAAAGCTATCAGTGAACGATTTTGCAATGTTCTTCCACGACAAGATGGCTACCATACGTGCATCAAGCATGTCTGCCACATGACCGAATATTTCGCCACGACATGCTTCTTCTTTCAGTCGTTTCGAACCATGCACGAGGATGGGGATTGAAAAGTTGAAAACGGTTTTCAGAAAGTATGAATTATTTTACCGAAAAAACCGATAAAAATCGAACGTTCGGAAAAAAACTAGTTTCCGATTACGTTTGAAGAGAACCGAAAAACAAACTTTTGTTCTCATTTCAAATTTTGATTTTAGAACAAAATTTTAGAGCAAAACGTTTTCTTTAAATTTTATTGTAGCGTGTATTATTATTATTTTGATCAAACAAATTAATGTTAATCTGCTGTTGATGGTTTGAATTTTGAAATTTTTAATTGGGCTGGCAGTTCAGTGAAACACAGCATATACAATCCTATTAATGTACTTGAGCATTATTTTAGTTTATTTTATAACATGTTTTTTTTTTAAATTTTATTACAAACTTTTACAATCTGTGTGTGTGTGTGTGTGTGTGTGGTGTGTGTGTGTGGCTTTCTCTGTACGCAAATCTTGCAAGTAAAATTTAACCAGCTCTTTGACTAGCTAGGAAGCTGAAACTTTTAGCATAGCTTTATATTGGATGACAATACATAATTTAATTAAAAAAAAATAATTTAATTTGAACGTCTTTCGTATTTCTAGATTGAGTGTATTTGAAATAAAAGTTTGTGTTGAAAAACTCGTTTTTTACTTGTTATTTAGTATTTTGCTTTAATTAGTTTTAATATTAAAGTTAAAAACTAATTATTTTACAAGTGTTTGAATATTTTTTTATTATATTACACTTTTGTTCATGTGTTAAAATAGTTTTTATCCATCAACACAAAAATTAACATAGAATAATGCTAAGAGATTTTCAATATAATCTAAATTAAGCTAAAAATAACCACGTTATAAAGTTATTTGGAGATTTTTTCAAGTTTGACTTTTTTCTAAATTGATGCGCAAATATTGATTATTTTCAAAAGAGATGTTTGGAAATAACTTTGGTTGTGATGTGTAACAACTTCTTATTAAAGTTTAAATTATCATTTGAAATGTTGAACCTATTATGTTCATTTTTGTTATTAACTTCATGAAAATAATGGCTAGACGAATGGTTCATGGTCCCATTTTTACTGGTACCTCTGAATTTTTATAAACAAAAAAATTGGAAGAATGGAATTTGCAATTTGTTTTCATGGGCACGGATTTGAAACGAACATGCTCCATCATCATTATCATAAACATGTTGAAGCTCCCTGAATTGAGTTTCCATGGAAAAGGATATCAGATTTATAGAAACGAAAACAAGTTTTAGAATGAGGAACGGAGTAATTTCCATACTCTAATATTTATACATAATAAGTTATCCTTTTTAAAAAATAGAAAAAATAATTCAAAATGTTGTTATTTTTTATTTATCTTTTGCATTTTCAATCTTTAAACGGGAAAAATTGTTGGGTGTGATAAATTAACCGTTATATTGTTATCTAACCAGAAATGTAGCTAGGGGACAGGGAGCAAGCTGCTCCGGGCGCCGTCATGGGGGGGGAGCGCCGGAAAGAAACGACTATAGTTTTTTTTCCTCATCCGAAGTGGTCGAAGTGATCCGACTACCCTCCCGGTTATCACCTTTTTTTGGAAGCAAAGTTAAAGATAAATGTGATGTTGTATGCGGCACATTTATTAGAATTTACCCCGGGCGCCGAAAACCTTAGCTGCGCCACTGTATCTAACAATTTCTGTCAATTTGACTACACAACCTGCATAAAAAGATTATTTGAATCATGGACATGGACAATAACTACAATCAATAGTTTACATGAGGGTACTCCACGGGCAAATTTTTCGCGGCCTGTCGGCAACTCGGCCAGTTTCTTAAACCAAAATTCCAGGCCCGTGCAGATCTATAATTTAAAACAATCTTAACAAAAATTTATAAATCTTTTGTCCTGATTGGGAATTTTGAAAATCGTTGCAAAAGTAAAAAAAAATAAATATGGGTCAGTGTAAGTATTATGGAAAAACAGTGTCTTACATTTAACTATAATTTTCAAACTTTGAAACATCATAGAATTCCATAAATATGACAGCAAACAGATAATGATAACATTATAGCCTGACTTGAGTATCTTTTGTGAAATTCATTAGGACATTAATAATAGGCAACAATAGATTGCAATATTTTAAATAATATTTATTTAAACATTATTTTTTGCTATTTGTAATGTGCTGCTGAAAATTGGGGCTGAAATAAATAGCATGGAAGTCAAGTTAAAAAAAGAAGCTAGAAGAAAGATAAAGAAAGAGAATAGAACTTAATGAGAAACTTAAATGTCATTCATTTTCACTTCTTCCACAGGGCTTTTAGGATATCGTTGCTTTCTTCGACGCTTGATTCATATACGCTTTTAAGCATGTTGGTGATGCAATTGAGATGTGCATGTGTTGCATGTGTTGCATGTGTTGCATGTGTTGCATGTGTTGCATGTGTATTGTATGTATGCATATTCCTCTGTGCGTTATAATTCGTTAACAAGTTTAATCCATACAAACTATATAATGCTGTAATTCTAATAAATTTCGTGTTCAACATTTGTTTCAAAATAATTAAACTATTTTATTACCTTGATGTAGGTAGCTATTATTGCCAACTGGTACTTATCATATTAATTTTACTGTTTTTTTTCTTTGACCGCAAGTTGCCCTTGGCTTCAATTGGCGATCAATCAAGAAATGCATAAATAAATCATTTAATTATTTTGTAATTACGTCAATAAATCACAAAATGCGGAAACAATCTGCTCAACAAAATGAATTGTTGTTAGTTAGGTACCGACCAATTCATTTCTGGGTTGCTACATGAAATAAAACTGAATAACGCCGAAAATATTTTTGTTAACTGAAATCATGTTTATAAACGCAAAAAAAATGTAGTGCAAATAAATAAACCAAATGTATTTATAAATTATATACAAAATGAAATGAAAACGATATGAGGCTTTAAGCCGACTTAGGCGATCAAATGTATTTTTCTTTTTAGAAATTGACGCCATCTATCAAAATTTATATTAAAGAAAAAAAGGATGCAAAATGACCGTTTTAAAAAAATTTTGTGCTTATGTTTAAACAATACTCAGGAGAATAAAATAAAAATCTTGTTGAATAACACAGCTTTTATTCTTTTGTTAAGATTGAGTTTTAATCATTTTTTTTGGTAAAAGAAAAACCATTGTCTCGATAATCGAGTGTATTAAGGCACTTATTTAGACAAATGAAAGTAACTTCAAATTTTTATAACATGAAAATCATTCTTTTAGATAATTATTATGGGTTAAGTTGTTTATTTAAAAAATTTTACAGTTTGTGTAGTTATTCGTGAATTTTTAAACTGAAATCTGTTTTGTTTTTGGATTTGATTTGTCATTTTTAATAATTATTAGAAAGCATGAAATGTATATGCCTACAACAATTGACAGATGATTTTTTTGTCTACTTCAACTGAAAAATTATTTTTGTAAAAACATTAAACAGAATTAAGATAAGATAAGATAACGTTTATTATAGTGGTTTAGAAGACTTTACGCCTATAGACAACCACTTCGAATTAAAAATAATAATAAATAGAATAAAATAAAATAAATGATAATAATAGATAAATAAACTAATAAAAATAAATAATTGCATAAAAAATCAGTATCCATGCCTGGATAGCGCTACTTTAAAAGATGTGGTAGTCTCAGATGCTACAGTGTCATCGTCCAAGTCATTCCATATGTTTACCACTCTAGAACTAAAAAAAAGCCTTTTTTAAAGTCTTTTCTTGTTTTTTAAAAAGCTTGAATCTATGTCCCCTAGTGCTTTGAATCGGTGGTTGTTCGAAAAACATTGCTGGTGTTAAATCCTCTTTTCCTGTTATTATCTTGTAGGCTTCGATCAAGTCACCCCTACTTCTCCTTTTCTCTAGAGTTGTTAAGCCGCATTGTTTTAATCTTTCTTCGTAAGGTAACTGGCTTAAATGCTTAATCAACTTTGTAGCCCTCCTTTGTACCTTCTCCAACACTACGATGTCCTTTTTTAAAACAGGTATTGTCAGAGGGTCTTTTTTGTGACCGAATCCAATCTAATCCACAAGTTGACTGACCCAACGTAACTCAACCTAACCTATTACAAACCAAAAATTTGATCCAGCCCAGCAAATATCTCAATAAAAATATTTTGGTATCGAAACAACGGTCTGGTAATCAAAATTTCACCCACTTCCCGACTAGCGTTTGTTTTCAAATTTTGGAAAAAAAAAGTTTATAATGTAGATACAAATTTAATAAACTCAAAAGAAACTAAAAAACAACTTAAATTAAAATAATTATTTTTAGCATTTATTTTATGTTTTTTTACATTTCGTTGTTTTGTATACTTTAATCGGAATACTTTTTTACGATATGATTTAGCTATAAACCTTTCTAAAAGCTGAGTTAGGTAGAGATTGGATAATTCAATTCAACAAACCCAAAAGATTGAGAATAAAATGACTACAGAGACATTCAAAGCAGTCTTTTTAAAATCACATCTTAGTTTTATTTTCTTAAAAGTAATAATCTTGTCCTACTTTATTTAACTTACTCGGATTTGTTTAAAACGAATTGATTTTCCTTAAGCTCTCCAAAAACACCCCACCCGCTTATAATTTTGTTCATTACTTTGTAGTACGTGTTGATTCCTTAAATCTTCTTTAGAAGCAGATGGTTTCTTGAAGTAATTTGTTAATTTCATCATTACTTTGTTAATCGTTTATATTATTTTGATTAGAGTTTTGCTTTGAAACGAAAACTTGATAAAAAAAATTCTGTTATAATTGTATAAACAAAAATAATTAGGTTAATTTATATATTTATTTATAGAACTATTTAATTCAACATTTCATTTATACATTGGAATTTGATAAAATAAAAAACAAAAAATTTTTTCGGGTTGTTTAGAGTAAGAGAATATATGTATATAGCACGTGTTAATTTTGTACCTATGTACGCGCATACCTAATTACCTACATATGTACAATATATACGTACGTACGTAGATACATACCTACGTACATATATACCTACGTACATACATACCTACGTACATACATGCCAACGAACATACATACCTATGTACCTACATACCTACGTACATACATACCTACCTGCACCTGCATGATAATCGAGAAATTGTTGTGTCACGCACTTAATTTTACTTTCATTTGAAATGAATGAAAAAAATAATTTTCATATTAGTATATTCATAAGAAAATTGTCTACCTGTACACAAGTTTTTTTGGTATTTTTATGCGATCTTATTTTTTTGGACTTTATGCTGGTTGGGTCAAGTGGTTTTTCAATAAAGATTGTAATAAAACTGACACTTTATTAGACTAAACAAATGGATGTTAATTTTAAAAATTAAAACCATGATTTTAGGATAGCTAAACCTCATAACAACATCGTATCGGGAAAATATTAGCCAGGTGAATAGTAAACACAAATGTTTATAGTTACTATGACGATGAATGTTTTTGTCGTCTTTATCAATATGATTCTTAATTTTTTTTCAATAATTTTCGCCTCTTAAGTTTAATTTTTGTTCAATTGAACTTGAAATTTTCTTGAAGAGGGTAGTTTTTTTAACGATTTTCCAAACTTTGAAACGTCTGCGGACATCTCATGGACATCCGGACAAATGAAAGTAATAAAGTAGTTCTTTGATTTATAATTATTATCTTTTTTGGTAGTTTCGTAGTCCTTTTAGTGTCAACAGAAGATGGGTTAGAAATATTTAGAAATTATATGCATGAATCGATTCTGGCATTGATAGATGGCTATTTCACATCTTGTACATGTCTCAATGCTTCTGC